>JBBBDQ010028432.1:110000-163085 GCA_037127315.1 Ascarosepion bandense | reverse complement strand
CTATCTATCTATCTATCTATCTTAGTCTGGTCATATCTATCTATCTATCTATCTATCTATCTATCTATCTATCTATCTCAGTCTGTTCATATCTATCTATCTCAGACTGTTCATATCTATCTATCTATCTATCTATCTATCTATCTATCTATCTCAGTCTGTCCATATCTATCTATCTATCTATCTTAGTCTGGTCATATCTATCTATCTATCTATCTATCTATCTATCTATCTATCTATCTATCTATCTATCTCAGTCTGTTCATATCTATCTATCTATCTATCTATCTATCTATCTATCTATCTATCTCAGTCTGTTCATGTCTATCTATCTCAGACTGTTCATATCTATCTATCTATCTATCTATCTATCTATCTATCTATCTCAGTATGTTCATATCTATCTATCTCAGTCTGTTCTATATCTATCTATCTATCTATCTATCTATCTATCTATCTATAGATAGATAGATAGATCAATAGATAGATAGACAGATAATAACAGACTGAGATAGACAGATAGAGACATAGATACGGACTGACTGAAATAGATAGACAGACAGACATATTAATAAAGATGAATAAATTAGATAGATAGATAGATAGATAGATAGATAGATAGATAGATAGATAGATAGATAGATAGATAGATAGATAGATAGAAATGTAATTACGCGAAGTTGTTTTTCTACTAAATTCTTGGATAGGTGATTAAAGACTATAAAAAAACGGATAAATAAAAAATTGTTTGGCACTGCCTAACTATTATTGAAGAGTTGATGTACCATAAGATTGCACTTATTCATTCATTTATTCAATCATTTACATGTCTCTGGGACCCACTGTTACAGTAGAACTAGCAATACAATAAAAGATAGCTAGATAGACAGACAGACAGATACATAATCTTGAATTTAAGCTGTGGTGGCGTCTCTCAGCCTCGTTTTCATTTCCCTTCATTCAAATAGTTCTCTCTTTTTCCATTTTTCCTCGAATATCGATTTAATTGTTATTTCACCTTTCTTTTATATATAATTGTTCTTTATTTGGATAAAAAAAAAAGCGGACTGACTGAGATTGAAGCTGTTTTCATTAGCATGATTCGTTTGTTGCCTTCTTCTGTTATTATTAAGACTCTTTCTCTCCCCCCCTTTCCGCTGCTACTAGTAATGTCGTTGTTTATTCGTTGAAGCAACGTGAGTTTTCTTAGTCTGCAAGTCTCATGGTTCGAAAAAGTGAGTCACTGATTCTTTCTCTTTTTTTTTCAACACGGACTCATATATCCGTGCATCATACTTGCGTGCTTGTTCATATAGCTAACATATAAATGTCAATTTCTGCTCTTGAATGTGTGTTTGTGTGTCAGATTAAAAGCCCCAAGACCATCAAGTTTATTCTTTTTCTGAATATTTCTTTTAATAACAATTTTTTTATTTTATTTATTTAAAGAATTTGCGGCCTTGAATGTCGACTGTTAAAAAATAACATATAATTTACTTTGCTCAGATGGTTATGTTATTTTTGCTGTTTTTTTTTTTAAGTAACTTCCACTGTTAATTCCTTGTGCGTGGGTTGTGCAGTGGGTATCGGCTCAGAACGAGAAATCGGAAAAAGATTTCGAATTTCAGTTGAATACATTGCATTTCTTACGTGCAAATACCTTTGGGAAAGGTATTAAATCACCGCCCCCTTAAGCTATGGGTTAAATAACAGGACAGATTGGATTCTATATCCTTGGTTGACAACCAGTCTACCGTAGAAAGTAATGGCAACCTACTGCGAAAAAAATCTTCTAACCAGTCAGTGATGTCTCTTTCGAGACATGATCGTCCAAGCGTATATCACGTATGGCACTTAACTGATTGACTGAATGAAGGTAAGAGGAGCAAATGAAAATAGGAAATAATAGATCGAGTTCTATATCCTTGGTTGACAACCAGTCTACCGCAGAAAGTAATGGCAACCTACTGCGAGAAAATCTTCTGCCAAATCAGTCAGGTCTCTTTCGAGACATGATCGTTCAAGAGTGTATCACGTATGGCACTTAACTGATTGAACCCCTTGTGACCTAGACGATGCTTCACAAATATTGGTGCTCAAAAAAGATAGCGACAATAGTCTCTACTACACTTGAGTATGAGCAGTTTTTTACTTACACCTCTGACCATTGAAAACAAGTTAAAAAAGAAGCTGTAGCGTCAAGAAGGCAGTCTTCTAAAATGCGGAAGGCTATTTTTCTAAACGCCCAAGGTAGGTATGAGGGAATCCCTTTATACATTTACTTAGTTTTCTCCGAAAATTCGTTGAGACGTAATGATCGAGAAAGCATCCACTCGGGAGTCTGCTTGAGTGGTAGCTCTATTGAAGAACGCTCAACTCTTACACCTTCTTCTATAGAACTTTGTGGAACAGACACCGGGGAAAACGCATCTCTCCTATCACAACGATTTTAATTTCTTCAGGTCTAGATTCAACGGTTATCTATCCTACTTATATTCTTATTATGCACTTTCGACTCCCTCCGCTTACACCCTTATAGCAACCACTTTCCGTAACCGACTACCTTGAGTGGCACTTGAGCCTTCAGTTAGATGAACGATAGTATAAAAACTTTTAGTATTGTGTAGTTTGTGGTGCATTGGATATCTATGCGTGCTCGCCTTCGTCTATATTCACGGCTGACACCAACCAATCACATTACTGTGAGGGGAACCAAGGTGTATGCATATTCATTACATATTCATTACATCAAATAGACTATTACGAACGTGTTTTAGTGATCACTAGTGATGGCGATATTATGCCTCTATTCATCTTCCTACAGAACATCAGATTCAATACAAAGGCCAACATCAAGTGCCTTGAGTGGGTAGCGGTGCCCTGGATCAAGAGGCTGGCTGCTGAAAAACTTTATAACTGGGAAAAGAATTGATGGGTGAATACAAAAAGTCATGTCTTCCACATCACCAGAGTTCCGGGTGAAATCAGTTGGCGCGATTTCAAGGTGGCTTGAGAGGCCATATCGAATTTTAAATAAAACTTCACTCTAAACTCTCCCTCCATATCAATTTCTTATTAAAATTTTAATTAATAAATAAATTATAAGTATTTTAAAATGAGGACTTCTTTTTCATTTACCATATATATATATATATATATATATATATATATATATATATATATATATATATATATATTCGGTCGGGTTTTAATACTGGATAAAAAGCAATCAGATGTCGAATTGTACTGATGAGCTGTGATACAGCGAAACAGATCTGTCTGTGGATGACTATTTACGCTCTCACACCCTGATTGAGCACTCTGGAAGAATGGTAGACTTTGAAAAACGTAGCTACTCTAGCATCTACGCTATGTAGGTGGGGTTAGTGATAAGGGAATAAGTCTTGTGAATCAAACGGACAATTCACATAACTTATTCCCTCACACCAATATCCCACACACAACTCACCGAATATAAGAAAAGAGGCTCTCCATTCCTGTCGACACCGCCTGATGAGACACTGAAGTTTCAATGTCGAAACAAATGTACTATTTGTAGTGGACATATAAAAAAATTATGTACATGTTCTAAAATATAATTTATGATAAACATTCACAGCTTAATATGTTATATGTCGAGCACTGTTTTAAATTAATGTTTTGGACGTTGTAAAAATTCTTTCTTCGTTCTGTATTCATTCGTATATATATATATATATATATATATAATATGTAAATTCAATATTTTACATTTAAAGAATAACCATATCTATAGGCTCTCAAAAGCTTGCTTCATCAGCTCCTGGTAAGAGAATTTACATATGAAATAAATATTTACTGTGTAAATTAAATTTAGATCGTGCTTTCTGTTCGGTCAGTTTTAACATTTAATCTAATATTACTTGGATCCATTGGGATTATTTACAAAATCTTTTCCTGTGTTCATAACCGATATACATACATACACACACACACACACACACACACACACACACACACACACATACACACACGTGTGTGTGTGTGTGTGTGTGTGTGAAATGTGTATGTATATTAGGGAGTAGAGACTCCGACTGACGCCAAATCGGTCGAGTTTTGATCCCTGCCAGAAGCAAGTGGATATATCTAGCCACACTGATGAGCTGTGATACAGAGAAACGGGCTTGTATGTGGATGACTAATATATATATATATATATATATAGATAGATAGATAGATAGATAGATATAGATATAGATATGCAATTTGTTATATATATTATATTATTTATATATCATATATGCGCGGAACTTATTTGAAAGCTGACAATATCAGTGACAGAGCTAACATATTCATTTAGATAGGTGTGAGTTTGTGACCCTGGGTTTCCCGCTCTTGCGATCGTCAGACAAACCGATTAATTTTTAAAAAAATATTGTATATATGTAGCACTGCGTATATTAGTGTATTTTTGTGGAAGTTGAGGGGGTGGGGAATTGGGAGGAAAATCTGCTGTCGTGACAAACGCAGACATAGATACACATTTGTACACCCACTGACGTACGCAGACACACACACACATGCGCGCTCGCCCACCGGAACTCACACAAGCATAACTATATGTGAACCGTATGGGGCTTGGCATATATATGTATGTGTGCCGTTGCGTACATACATACATACATATATATATATATATATATATATATATATATATATATATATATATTTTGTTTCTCTTTAATCCGAAGTGGAAGAGTAGGAAGGTAAATTCCAAGAACCTGATCCTAATCAATATTAAAAATTTTTAACATTAAAGTGATGCAGGCAGAGATCTCAATGTATTTAGAATACAGAGCCAATATAAATTAGACACCTTTGAATTTTTAATTTATTTTCTAATTTCTATATATATATATATATATATATATATATATATATATATATATAGTACCTTAGATAAACAAAAATATTAAAAAGCAGGGAAAAATTAGACAATTACAAAGCAGTCGAACATGAAGACAAATATCGACAAAATTTTTAACTGGAAAAAAAGAGCAGATATAATAAAATGATATAAAACGCGATTTAAGCCTAAAATACTGGATTATGAAGTCATTATTCATATTAAACAATAAAAATTACTTATTTTTTCTTTGTGGCAGTACGAACGCCTAACTCTGGTCTGATAAAATATAAATGAGAGTAGAAAATGCCAAGCTGATAAATATAAACTTAGGTAAGCGAAAACAGAAAGCCAAAATAAAGGAAACGATCTTCAGGTGAGTTGAACAAAACAAATAATCAATACATATAAAATAAATGTAATAATCATAATATAAAATTGTGACACTATCTCACGAAAAATTCAGTTAGAGAGCTAATTGTTCAGATTTTGGGCAGAACGCCACCGCCGTCAGTACCCACACACACTCCGCCAGCGGCCGCTTCGATTCGGCACATTCCGTCAGATTCCGTCAAGAACCCGAAAGAACTTTGCTGTTTTAGAAGTACATTTCAACGCTAACGAAATTTAGAGAAATCTTTAATTTTATCAATTAACGATTAGAAGCTTTGATGCTTTTTGGCGAACTCTCTCTCTCCGTTACAACCAGCATTTTAAAAACTGTATATCATTTCCGACGATTGTATATCATTTTCGACAACTGTATTCTTGGGAAAAAACAGACATTGTTTTTTTTTTCTTTATATAAAGACATTCTACGTAGCTCTCCAGGCGTGTTCGACTTCGTTCATTTATTTTATTAATTTTTTTTTTTGGTGCTGTGTTTATTTTTTTCAACTCATAAGTGTACACCAGTGTCCGGACTGGCTAAAAGGGACGACTATTGAAATTGCACGACGAAACTTCTGGGATCACAACGTGGGACAGTGGCCCGTTGTTGCAAAAGATGTCCTGTAGTCCAGCTTTTGTGGCGACATCATCGGACGGGATCACCGCGACCGGGTGGCAGTGTCACAACTGGGATCGTCACGACCGTCACCGAGAACGAGCGTCACATTAGACAGACGGCCAGCCTGGCTGAGGCGTCACATCTGGTGCCGTTTCGACCAGGTTCTGGCTTGAGGGCAGCTGTCAGCCGCACTGCAGTGTCACAAAATTATATTATAATTGAATATGAAATAGAATAATAATGCTATTCATATAAAAAATATTATATTACTTTTATGCAATATTTACGTTTTTTCAGTTAATCTTAAATTTTACTAATTTTGGAGAGCTTCGACAAAATGTGTCATCTCTTTTTGAGTTCTGAACGCCATATTATCAATTGCATCAAAATGTTTAAATTGCCGCCATATTTTATATATCCGTAAAAGACAAACAAATGCATATATAAAATGTCTATTCTGGTTTGTTAGTTTAAAAAGTTAAAAAAAAAATGTTAAAAAGTTAAAAAGTTAACATCCCCTGTTAAATCTCGGAAGATTTTCTGACCCCTTGAGATTTCTCAACCCTACCAATTCGAACCCCTTGAGAACTCTTCACGTTACTAATTCTGACGCCTTCAGAATTCTTCACGTTACCAATTTCTACCCCTTGAAAAATCTCGACGTTACCAATTCGGACCCATTGAGAATTCTCGACGCTACTAATTCGGACCCCTTGAGAATTCTTCAAGTTACCAATTCTGACTCCTTGAGTATTCTCAACGCTACCAATTTTGACCCCTTGAGAATTCTCGACGCTACCAATTCGGACCCATTGAGAATTCTCGACGCTACTAATTCGGACCACTTGAGAATTCTTCACGTTACCAATTCTGACCCCTTGAGAATTCTCAACGCTACCAATTTTGACCCCTTGAGAATTCTCGACGCTACTAATTCGGATCCCTTAAAAATACTCAACGCTACCAATTCGGACCCTTTTCAGAATTCTCAACGCTATCAATGAGCGTTACCACTCACGTTGAGGATCATTGACTTTCCAAACAAATGCAAGTTTTGTAGCCCATCTATTGCGTCAATAGTTAAGAGGTTCAATTCTTTGTCTATTTAAAAAAAAATGCTAAGCATAAGGAAAAGTTCTTCCTTTACATTGGAATATTGGCGTAAACTTTTTACAATCTTCAAACTTACCATTCGTTCAGTTATTACTATTTTGCCTAAGATTAGCTTTAGAATTCTCGAAATAATTGTACCCCGTTGGCAATCAAAGTGTTTGGCGCGTCTGCAGTCTCCCGAATTAGTGTCTGCTGCTAAATCAATAGTTTTTTCCAGTGTATGGATTTGTGCCTAATGAACATATGGTTAGGATACCTGCCGTAGAGCAGCAATTAGTACGCCGATTTCTTTAACCAAACAGGAGTTAATTATGACAACTCTGCATATATATAAATCTGCCATCCGCCCCCGCATTGAATACTGCTGCCATATCTGGTCGGGTGCTCCTGCTATCCACCTAGGGGTCCTTGACAAAATCCAACGAAGAATCTGTAATGTGATCGATCCCGACTTGGCAGATACAGTCATTTTTCACTGGCGCAATGTGGCTTCCCTGTGTCTCTTCTACAAATACTTTCACGGCTTCTGCTCCGATGAACTTAGCTCACTGGTGCCCCCTATATATGAATTTACTCGAGCCACATAATTAGAAACTAGGTCCCAACCTTTTTCTGTGAAACCAATAAATTGTAAACGCAAATTCTACTCCATCAGCTTCTTTGCTCGCACTTCCCGCCTGTGGAATTCCCTTCCGTTTACTTGCTTTCTCGACAGCTACAATCTTCGAGAATTCAAATATAAAGCCAATAGTCATCTCCTTTCTCCTATCTCCTATCTCAATTATAATGCATTTAAAGTTTTGAAGATGGTAGATAGCAGGGAAAGAAGAAATGGGATTCCACAAACGAGAAGTGACGGTGAAGATACTAACCGAATAGAACATGCGGTTGCATTAGTTAATTCAACAGTAAAACTATGTAAAATCTTCCTTGCCGGTCGATTTTAAAAAACACACACAGACACGTCTGTGTGTGTGTGTATACACATGCGCGCACATATATATATATATATATATATATATATATATATATATATAAGAAAGTAGGAAATGTGTGACACTATCTCCTGCGAGGATACTTTCCCTTCTCCTGCGGGAATACTTATCCTTGTTTGGTTTAATACAGCGGAAAGAGAGAAATTGATATTAGCAATATTATTAGTTATGCTTTATTGTAATACGCGACGTGAGCTTAGGTAAAAAACAATTTTAATACTATCAATTACTTGTAAAATATGGGGAATAGAGAATTTAACTATTTTAATACTATCATGAACTTCTAAAATCCGGAGAATATAAAATTTAACTATTTCTGGGAAGGAAAAGAAAGAATATATTTTTATCTTCTTTCGTGTTTGAAGCGGATATTTTTCAGTAAAGCTAAAAGTTTTTAGCCAAAACAAGTGTCAGAAATGTTTGATGGGGTCAGGCGGGGTTAAAGTCCCTCAAAAGATTTTTCTGGGAAACTGAAATCTGGGGGAAATTGGAAAAATCGGAATACAATGTGAGCTGGCGATATCTCATTCGTCGAGCTATTCCCCCTCCGCAAATCGAGTGGGCTGAAAACGATTTCATTGGCTGAAGGCTTCGAGCTGGCTGGATCCCCAGAGAGGATTGAAAATGGTTATAAAAGTCCGGACTCGGCGAGAGTTTCTTAGTTTCTCAGTTTCTTTTCAGTTAGTTGCTTCTGAGTTAGCTGAGTGGCTAGCAGTCGAAATGTAACAATTGTGGGAAAAGGTTCCCAACCGGAGAGCCATGACCCACGGCTGGTTGCCCACCATAGAACTTATGGCCAAAGAGTTAATTTCGAATGAAGCCTGCCGCAGATTAACTTAAGGAGTTAATTTGGAATAATGCGTCCTCGATATGCATCCCGAAAGAACGTTATTGTTTTTTTTTTTAATCACGGAAAATCGAAAATTCTGATTCTTCCTTCGCTCTACTTCGGTAAACTCCGTTAAACTCCGATAAGGACCCGAAAGGACTTTGCTATTTTAGAAGCTACATAGAAAATTGACGGCCCTATTATAGAGAATATGTGAAAAGACTTAATTTAATGAATATGTGAAAAGAATTTAGTGAAAATTTGAAGAGTTCTGTTTACTTTAACGAAACTTAGAGAAGACATTTTTATTTAAGGATTGGAAGCTCTGATATTTTTAGCGAACTTTCTTTCTCTTCGTTGTAGCCGGCATTCCGACAACTATATTATCATTTTTGACAACTGTATTATTTGCTCCTGTGAAAAGAAAAACAGCGTTTTTTTATATATATATAAAGACATTCTTCGTAACTCTCCAGGCGTTTTCGACCTTGTTCATTTATTTTATTAATTTTTTTTTTTTTTTTTTTTGGTGCCGTATCTATTTTTTTTTTTTTCACCACAAGTGTACACCAGTATCTGGACTAGCTCTAAAAGGCGACTACTCTGGGATCAAATCTCAACGTGGGACAGTGGCGCGTTGTTGCAAAAGACGTCTTGTAAACCAGCTTTTGTGACGACATCATCGGACGAGGACATCACGACCAGCAACAGCGACTAAACCAATCGGCCAGCCGGGTAGCAGTGTCACAACTGGGATCGTTACGACCGTCAACGAGAACGAGCGTCACATTAAACGACCAACCCGGCCTGACGCGTTACAAATGTTTTCGTGTAACGCGATTCATGGAACTAAATTCGTTACTAACGGACGAGGGATGTTAGGAATTTTTTTATTTCTTTATGTTTTTTTTTTTTTTTTTCATCTAGCTGATTTCAGTTAGATACATTTTTGTTTTCATCATTTTTGTTAATATTGTTCTTAAATATCCAGCACTGTGAAAAGAGAGGTTTCCCAAGAAATGGTGAAATGTTGTAAGAGCCAGGGCGCAAATTTACTGTAGATGAGCTTGTGATCAAAACCCTTTTTAAATATTTTGTTATTAAATATCCCGCAGTGTGATAATACGAAATCTGCCAGGAATGGTGAAATTTTGCAAAAGCCTGGGCATAAAATTTACTGTAGATATCCTTATGATCAAGGCATTGTCTAGACATTTTGTTATTAGATATACCACACGGTGATAATAGGAAATCTACCAGGAATGGTGACATGTTGTAAGAGCCATGGCACAAATTTACTGTACTCACCGCCCACAAACTGTTCTCCGACAGGCAATATGGATTCCGATTTGACAGGTCCACAGCCGACCTGCTAACAACTGTAACGGAGTACATGCTACAGGCCCTTGATGAGTCTGACGAGGCTCGCGCGGTTGCTCTGGACATCTCCAAGGCTTTCGACAGGGTTTGGCACCCTGGTCTCCTATGCAAACTACGCGGTTATGGTATTACCGGTCGCCTGCTTGACCTAATCCAATCTTTCTTAAATAACCGCAAAATAAAGGTCGTTCTGAATAGGCGTGCCTCTTCGTCCTACAGCACGAATGCTGGTGTCCCACAAGGCTCTATCCTGGGCCCGACGCTCTTCCTTATTTTCATCAACGACCTCCCAGATGAGATCAAGTCCCAAGTAGGCATCTACGCAGATGACACTACAATATACTCCCGCTCCAGTAAGAAACCTGTCGTGGCGGACAGACATAATCTCGCTGCTGACCTTGAGCGGGATCTACACTCTGTGGTGAACTGGGGCAAGAAGTGGCTTGTCAACTTCAATTCCTCTAAGACCAAGCTGTTGTCTGTCAACAATTACAGGCAACCTCTTCTGCCTCCCATAAGCATGGACCAGATGATTCTCCTGGAGAGTAATACACTACGCCTCCTCGGACTTACCCTGTCCTCAGACCTCAAATGGAACCACTATATTGAATCCATAGCAAAATCTACTGCTAAGAAGATTGGGTCACTATGTCGATCCAGGATGTTTTTTCCACCTGAATCCACCCTGCATATATACAAGTCAACCATCCGTCCGTGCATGGAGTACTGCTGCCATTTATGGTCAGGTGCCCCTGCCGTTCTCCTCAGTGTTCTTGACAAACTCCAAAGGAGAGTCTGTAATGTGATAGGTACTGATCTGGCGGCTCGACTGCAGCCACTTCCCCATCGTCGAGATGTGGCCTCCCTCTGTCTCTTCTATAAATGCTTTCATGGCTTCTGCTCGGATGAGCTTAAGTCACTGATGCCTCCTCAACAGGTGTTTACCCGTGCAACCAGGCTGGCAACTGGGTCCCACCCATTCACAGTCAGGTTAGCCAAATGCAGACGATAATTCTAATCCTGCAGCTTCCTCTCTCGCACTTCCCACCTGTGGAACTCACTCCCGTATTCTTGCTTTCCTGACGGCTACGACCTCCAGAAATTTAAATGCAAAGTTAATACTCATCTACTAACCACTGGACTCTAGCTCTCTTCCCTCCCCTGTATAATCTTCACTTTCTCTCCGCCCATGTATCTGTCATTGCACCTGCTTTCTCAGCTTTCTATTGTTCCTTTCTAACTAGCTTGTACTCCTCACTCTTTTCTAATTAATCTTTTTACATTTATGTAACCCCCTGCATATCAGTGGCGTTTCTGCCTTGCTCGGGGTGAAATGATTAAAAAAAAAATAATATGACCTTGCGATCAACGCACTGTCTAGAAATTTGATAACAGGTAATCTCCCAGGAATGGTGACATGTTGTAAGAGCCAAGAAAAATTTAGTGTAGATGACCTTGCGATCAAGGCAATATCTAGATATTTTGTTAGATATCCCACACTGTGGTAATAGAACATTTGCCGGCAATGGGGAAATGTTGTATAAACCAGGACGCAAATTTCCTGTAGTTGGCCTTGCAAACAAGGCACTATCTAGACATTTCTTACCAGATATCTCCTATTGTGATAATAGAAAATCTGCTAGGAAAGATGAAATTTTGTAAGAGATAGCACGCTAATTTACTATAGATGACATTGGGATCAAGGCATTGTCTAAACATTATGATATTAGATATACCACACTGTTATAAGACGTAATCTACCAGGAATGGTAAAATGTTTCAGGGGCCAGTGTACAAATTTACTGTAGATGAGCTTGTGATCAAGACACTTTCTAAATATTTTGTTATTAAATATCTCACAATGTGATAATAGGAAATCTGCCCGGAATGGTGAAATTTTGCAAGAGCCTGGGCAACAATTTACTGTATATATCCTTGCGATCAAGGCACTGTCTAGACATTATGTTATTAGATATACCACACTGTGATAAGACGTAATCTACCAGGAATGGTGAAATGTTGTACGAGCCAGGGCACATATTTACTGTAGACTACTTTACGATCAAGGCAATGGGTAGATGTTATGTTATTAAATATCACACACTTTTACAACTGGAGTAGATAGACTAAACTATCGCCCGGTTCACACTCCACCCACATCTATTGAACAGGTGAAGAGGCCCATCCCTTGTTCCCTGTTTAGGATGCGGTTTCCAGTTTTTACTTTTCCAATCTCTTCAATCTTATGTAGCTCCCTGCACATCAGTGGCGTTACCGCTTTGCTCGGTGTGATATGATTTAAATAAAAAAAAGAAAAGAAAAATTGGTAATCTGCCAGAAGTGTTAAAATGTTGTAAGAGCCAGGACGCAAATTTACTGCAGATGACCTTGCGACCAAGTCACTGTCTAGATATTCTGTTATTAGATTTCCTACATTGTTATAATAAGTAATCTCCCAGGAACACGTTGTAAGGGCCAAGAAAAATTTACTATAGATGATCTTGCGATCAAGACACTGTCTAGATATTTTGTTATTAGATATCCCACACTGTGATAATAGGTAATCTGCCACGAATTTTGAAATTTTGTAAGAGCCTGGGCGCCATTTTTACTGTAGATGACCTTCCGATCAAGACTCGCTGCAGACATTTTTTCCTAGTGAATTATTTTCTTTTTAAATCACAATAGCATTATTTTATGTCCAAATTAGGGTCAGTCTCTTTACGGTGGACAACTAACACATTCGATGTGCATTTTTGTAAAATGCCGTTTTTTGCTTATATATATACTAGCAGTATAGCCCGGCGTTGCTCGGGTGTAATAAAAGCTTTAAAACTAATCCATGGTTCTGGAGCTCAGACTCTTTGGACGTTGGCACAAAAGACTAAAAAGCAATAGTTGTTTCCAGTTAAAGCGAAACCGTAGACCGAAAGAAAAATGAATGGATGTAAGTTCAATTTTGATTTCCTGGTATCGATATCAAATAAGTTTTTTTTCGTCGTAAACTGAATTTTGAAGTCTAAATAAGTCCTCTGAGTAAATGATATCATGGTTAAGACTAAGAACTACAATTATACCTACTTAGAGCCAAACCCGAAAGAAAAATGAAAATAAAAGGGCTGAAAAAATACAGACATACAATCAGATAAACAGATACACACACACAAACATCTTGCGTTTTATATATATTTATATTATCGATTTTCTGCACTATTGTAAGAACTGCAACCTTGAAACTTCTGAATATCATTTCTTATGTCTTTGTCTATGAGGGTATCAAAATTTATTAAAATCGGACCACGCCTTCTATAACCCGATTTTTTCGATTATCGATTTTCGGCATTTATCTGGGGTACCTCGACACAAAACATATTTAGAAACGCTCGCAGGTGTTTATAGTACAACTGTGTAAATTTTCTAGAAAATCGGTTAAGCCGTTTCGGAGTCTATAGGTAACGGACACACACACACACACACACACACACACACACACAGACACTCACCCACACAGACAAACTTCCATTTATATATAAATTTAGATTCAATGCAAAACATAATTCTCATGGAACATTCCAAAATAGAAAACGCCCCCACTCCAGACGAACCCTCTTAATTAAAATATTATATTGTTGTACAAACTCATTCCATAACATCTACAAATGAACAGAATCTGTCTAAACTCTATCACAACTACAACAGAAAATAAGTCAATTAAAGCCAACTTAAAATTTGTTTCTACTACATCTAAAATAATAAAAGACTTAATTAATACTAAACTAAACAATAAGCGAAAACTTAATGGAGGAATTTACTCCATCGTCTGTATTAATTGTCACAAAAAATATATCGGAGAAACCTCAAGAAATCTAAATAATTTTTTTTTTTTAAATGTATCACCCCGAGCAAGGCGGTAACGCCACTGATGTGCAGGGGGCTACGTAATAGTGAAAAGATTGGAAAAGAGAAAGCCGGAAACCACATCCTAAACAGGGAACAAGGGATGAGCCTCTTAACCTGTTCAATAGACATGGGTGGAGTGTGAACCGGGCGATGGTTATATGAACAAAAATGTGATATTTTACAAAAAAACACATTAAATGCATTTGTGAGATATTTGATATTTGTATTAATCCATTATATATGTATAACACATAACACAATAAATCCCGAGCCTGACATATAGATGACGCCACGAATAAAACAAATCCATATAATTTTTATGAAGTACTGACCTTCAAATGTTACGTGACAAAATTTGGGCCTTATCGGATTATTACTTTGCAAATTACACTTATTTAAACTTATTTATTGAAGCAAGGATGTGCGTTGTGGCGCAGTGGATATCGACTCGGAACGAGAAATCGGAGAGCCGAGTTTGAATTCCAGTTGTATCCCTTGCATTCACTTACGCGCAAATACCCTTGGGAAAGATATTAATCCGTTTCTTCCTTCCAGTTATGAGTTTAAATAACAGGGCAGATTGGGTTCTATAGCCTTGGTCGGAAACCAGTCTACCGCAGAAAGCAATAGCAACCTTCTGCGTGATAATCTTCTGCCCAGTCAGTCATGTCTCTTTTGAGACATGATCGCCCAAGCGTGTATCACTTAACTGACTGAATTGAGGCAACTGTTGCAAATTAAAAAAAAATGAAAAATCTGAATTTCGTGGGTTAATAAAGCACTGCTTTCTGATGAGGAAAAAATACGGTTCAAGCATAGCAATGGCTTGATAAGTGTTATTCGGAGTCTACTCCCTCGGAGACAACGTTTAAAAGGTAGCATGCTGACCTTGTTCCCTGTTTAGGATGTGGTTTCCGGCTTTCTCTTTTCCAATCTTTTTACTCTTTATTTTTTCAATTGGAGTAGATAGACTAAACTATCGCCTGGTTCATACTCCACCCTCCACCCACGTCTATTGAACAGGTGAAGAGGCTCATCCCTTGTTCCCTGTTTAGGATGTGGTTTCCGGCTTTCTCTTTTCCAATTTTTTACTATTTTCTTTTTTTCTTTTTTTTTTTTCAATTGGAGTAGATAGACTAAACTATCGCCCGGTTCACACTCCACTCACGTCTCTTGAACAGGTGAAGAGGCTCATCCCTTGTTCCTTGTTTAGGAATTTGGTATCAGTTGGAATCCCTACTCCCTAAGGCATAAGCGCATGGAATCAGATAAGGGAAATTTTAGCGTGTTATATATATGCAATGTATACACACGCCACTCACCGGGAGAACTCAATTCATTACCGAAGAGTAACGCGTAGATCACAGCAGTTATAACCTTTTTTATATAAACTTCATACTGAATTTTATAAAATTTATTTTATTCCTATTTGATATTCGTGTAGGCTAAACCTATATATAACAAATATATATATATATATATATATATATATATATATATATATATAAGGTTTTCGTCTTGGGTTTTTTTTCTTTCGAACACAGCTTTTGCTTTGCTTGTTTCTTTGTTTGATTCCCCTCTTCCCATTTGGTATTACCTTTTGGGATTGACGACTAAATTTACTGTTTTGTTTAGGACTTAATGATTTTAGTCATTATTAGTGATACTGTTTTCTTGGTACATTTTACTATAATAATAATAATAATAATAATATATATATATATATATATATATATAACAAAATGCATAATTATTTCTGACTGCAGTTCCAGCCAGAACGTCACTGAGAGGGAGACCAATCGGCAGCCACACCATCTAGTCTCGATCTGGGAATCCAGATCGAAAAGAGTCTCTAGGAAATGTAGCCGACAAATTAAAACCTGAAAGAGACCCTCATGGAACTAAATGGGTAAATAGATTGGTTTTTACTCTTTCATATACCAAAATTATTCTTTATATACACGGTTGAGAATTTCCAAAAATAGCACTTACTTGATAGCCTAACGGGGTGAAGATACTTGACTCCCTCACCTTCCCCCCCCTTCATAATACTTGCCAGTAGTAAACTCTGTTTTTTATTTGAACGCAAAAATTGTATATTTGTAAATATTTTATTTTCTGTTATCGTAAATTAATTTTTTTTTAATCATACCACCCCGAGCAAGGCGGTAATGCCACTGATGTGCAGGGGGCTACGTAATAGTGAAAAGATTGGAAAAGAGAAAGCCGGGAACCACATCCTAAACAGGGAACAAGGGATGAGCCTCTTCACCTGTTCAATAGACGTGGGTGGAGTGTGAACCTGGCGATAGTTTAGTCTATCAACTCTAATTGAAAAAAAAGAAAAAAAAAGAAAAGATTGGAAAAGAGGAAGCCGGAAACCACATCCTAAACAGGGAACAAGGGATGAACTTCTTCACCTGTTCAATAGACGTTTTTTCGATTAGTCTCTATGTTTTGATCAATCATTTTTCTTCTTTTGTTACAACTTATAACACACAACAAATAGTAAATATGCTAATTAACAGACTGACATTGGCCTGTAAAGACGAGATATTTGGAAAACTAAAAACAAATACTCACCTAAACTAACTAGTCGACTGATTAAAAAAAACAAAAAACAGGGAAGATTTTTTTTTAAGATTTTTGGATGATTAGCATTATTTAAAGCTTTCTACGACCTGTGGTATTTGTTATAATAAAAAAATATTGATTTCTTTTTCACTTTAGAAGGGGTTTCTTTTCATAAGAAAAATACAGTTGACAAATCGATCGCCGACTTATTCAAGAGTTATTTGTACTTTTGCTATTATTTATAAATGTCAAGTTTGAAATTGTGCTTATGGTCATTTACAGCAACGTGTTATTAGGAATTGGACAAAAAGGAAACAATGCATACACATAAGTTAAACTAACTCTCGTAAACTTCTTCAAGAAAACGGAATATTTATCCTCTATCCTCAGAAAGGAAAAATGGTCGATAGAGCACGCATGAATCGCTGTTATATGCAGTCAGTATTGGTTCTGCAGTCCAAGTACCATTCTCTTATTTTATTCTTCAATCGATCCTTCCTGTTGTAAAAAATCAATACATGCCCTTTGTTGTGGGTTTTCCCCTGTTTTACATGATAGACTCGACTTGAGTATACATATACTCCGGCCATAGTGAGATACGAGTGTTACCATAAGAGTCAGTTGCAGTTGGCTTTTGCCTCTGCTACTATGACACTGTCAGCTCTCTGCCTTCGGTTGGAGAGCGCTTTCTGCTTTCGAGCAGAGAGCACTAACCCAGTCGTGGTTGCGCCGAAGGGTAGAATCACGACTCGGTAAAAATAGACAGACATTTTTTGGCCCGGCTATATGGCCGGGAAGACCCACTATAAAATGACCTTGTGTCACATCTAACCTTGCGTGGGAAGGCTGGTAAATACCGTTACCGTAAGAGTCAGTTGCAATCAGCATTTACCTCTGATTCTTCCTGCTGGAAAAAAATCAACACATGCCCTTTGTTGTGGGGTCTCCCCTTTTTTACATGATAATAGACTCGACTTGAGCCATAGTGAGATACGAGAGTTACCGTAAGAGTCAGTTGCAGTTGGCATTTGCCTCTGCTACTATGACACTCTCAGCTCTCTGCCCACGGGTGGAGAGCACTAACCCAGTCGTGGTTCCGCCGAAGGGTAGAATCACGACTGGGGAAAGATAGACAGATATTTTTGGCCTGACTATATGGCCGGGAAGACCCACATTAAAAAGACCTTGTGTCACATCTCGCCTTAAGTGGAAAGGTGGGTAAATACCGTTACCGTAAGAGTCCGACAGATACCGTCAGATAGCGAAGTTTCACGGAGAATACAACGTCAGTAGTTCATAGTAGCTCTAAGCTCCACTCAGCAAGAGAATTACTACGCAGCATTCGTCAGCTTCTGTCTTGGACATACTAATTCTACTACGGTTTCACTTCAGAGACTTGTATCTATAATCGGATTCCTTGATTACTATCCTGCGTTCAAGTTTGTATCTTTACGTTTAATATACTTATTTTCTATCTCAAATATCTGGTTTGTTGTTCATTATTTTGTGCGGTTCCCATTCCCGGGATCCTTAACAACATTTGCAACCGTGCTAACATTTAAAGTCTTTGCGAAGTATTGTGTAAAACTTCCATCAATCTTAGTTGAATAAATTCGCCTTCAATCGACATTTCTTGTCCTGAATGTTGAAATGATGGCTCGTAGCTGCTGAAGAAATCTCATAATGGATTCCTTGCATTCTTTCATGACAATAACTTTGTTTGTTTGGCAAGGATCAACATTTCATTCTTTAGAATATTCTCTTTGACTTGGTTAAATGTTAATGCTTACACTTCAACAAAATCTTAGCAGCTTCACAACCGGTTGCCGCTATAAACAAACCTAGAGATTCGTTTTCACCTCCATTTACTCTTCTGTCCCGTAGTTTTTTTTGTTTTTTTTTGTTTTTAATTTAGCAAAGGCTGCGAGGCATTCTATCAAAATTTCAACAAAGCCATACGTCCGAATTGTAAGAAAATACAAATAAAATCAAAGAACATTGATTTGCTTTCACCCAAACCTGTATAAATCGGAAACTGCTATCCAAATACAACAAACTTATTATTTATCTATATTTCTGAGATGAAGTATTTACACTATTTACATTATTAAACGTCGTACAAATGGCAACAAAGATAAGGACAATAGTCTGAATAATGTAAATAGTGTAAATACTACCTCATCTCAGAAATATAGACAAATAGAATGATCTATTATTAAACGTCGTACAAATGGCAACAAAGTTGAGGACAATAGTCTGAATAATGAAAATACTATAAATACTACTTCATCTCAGAAATATAGACAAATAGAATGATCTATTATTAAACGTCGTAAAAATGGCAACAAAGTTGAGGACAATAGTCCGAATAATGTAAATACTGTAAATACTACTTCATCTCAGAAATATAGACAAATAGAATGATCTATTATTAAACGTCGTAAAAATGGCAACAAAGTTGAGGACAATAGTCCGAATAATGTAAATACTGTAAATACTACTTTATCTCAGAAATACAACTGTGTTTTTTTATTCATAGAAACACTCAGACAGTCTAGTTGAAAAATTAAGAAAAATATATATGACTGACAAACTGGCCAGTCTATATATATGATCAATTTACGCTGACATGTCGGTTGAAAAATTCTTAAATCTCTTAAAAAAGCATTTGACAATATCTTAGATAAACCGCTTCCTACCAATAGTTTAAATAAAAATAAAAAAATATATGATATACCCCAGTGAGTGTAATAAATGGAAATTGAATAAAATGAAATTCCTAGCACCTGAAGAAGGTCGGAGCATACAACGGCTGAACTGTCGTACAATGGCAACAAAGATGAGGGCAATAGTCCGAATAATGTAACTACAACAAAATTGTAGGCAAATAGAACAAACGAACTTGTACTGAAGCTTCAGCAGTTCGATCACTGAACATGGGTGGTTCGATCCATCAGTTTTTAGAATAGCGTATTTCAAATGATGGGACAGCTAGGCTGTCTACACCCACCTATGGCTGTCTACATCCACCTATTCTCATATAAAAAGGGAAATAATATATATATATATATATATATATATATATATATATATATAAGGCAATCTGTGAGTCTGTGTGTGACTATTCCCTATGCACGCCTACATTTTTAAGCTACGACATTCAAACTTTCTAGTGACACATATCTACAGGGAAGCCAGGTTGACACATACTTTTTGAGTTTAAGTTCAGCAATTTTCCCTTTCGCACTTTTTGGCCAATGGAGCCGATTGTTTACATTTGCTCCGTAAAGCATCTCAGATCTAAGACGGTTGCTGAATTACAGCACAGAAATCAAATCACACGTGTCAAACGCGACTAAAATATTTTTCATTAAAAAAATGAGCCTTTATATTTAATTTTTATTCCGACGTTTTAAAAATTCATTTGGTCAACAAAGTATGTGACTATTTTCCGCTGAAATTTTGAAACAAAACAAAAGTGCCAATCGTTAATTTAATTATTTAAGTCTTTTTTTTTTCATATTTCATATTTCATACTTCAGAAAATAAAATTAAAAAAATAAAGCTTTAACAAAAAAAATTATTATTATTTTTATGTTAAATTCATTTAGTCAACAAAAAGCGTAAATATTTTCCC
The DNA here is from genome assembly GCA_037127315.1 of Ascarosepion bandense. NCBI lineage: Eukaryota > Metazoa > Mollusca > Cephalopoda > Sepiida > Sepiidae > Ascarosepion > Ascarosepion bandense. Next base: position 142,763 of record JBBBDQ010028432.1, on the reverse strand, counting down.
CCGTAATTTTGAAACTAAAACAAACGCAATGTTGTTACAATACGTGCGTCACGGGAAGCAGAAACACTGGAAGAGCGACATTCCCGACGTCTCCTCGATGACACGTAAAATGTTCAACTATAATATTGTGAGTTGCACGGGCAACGCCGGGCTATGATGCTAGTAATACAAATGAAAGAAAAAGAAACACCGGCAAATGGTTTCAAATGTCGGTTAGTAAGATCGGATGAAAAAAAAAATCATTGATAACGAATTTAATCGACTATGTAATCTACAAACTGCATCCTTGTATCAACGTCCTGGAACTTTCGTAAACGTATCTCCCGTGATGTTTTCCGTTTGTGTGCGTGCACGTGCGCTGCCAAGCACACCGCTTCTGTCAATTTTAAAGCCGTTGCTTTGTCTCGATTAAAGCTGGGCACTTGCGTGACCAGCGCACTTATAACGGTTTTACTATTTAAGCAATTCTGAAAGTGGGTCTGCTCCGACCAGGCGAGCATATCGATTCCATTCTTAATACTCTATATATCTATTTGATAACTTATTTGATATCGATACCAGGAAATCAAAATTTGACTTACATCCATTCATTTTTCTTTCAGTCTACGATTTCGCTTTAACTGGAAGCAACTATTGCTTTTTAGTCTTTCGTGCCAACGTCCAAAGAGTCTGAGCTCCAGGACCATGGATTAGTTTTAAAGCTTTCATTACACCCGAGCAACGCCGGGCTATACTGCTAGTATTTATTTAAGCTGAGAGCTTAAGTGGGTGAAAGGAGAAACGGAGAATAGAGAATTGTATAAAGATTATAGAGAGGGCTTCTCTTGAATGTCACGATTCGAAATTTACACTTGTTACTGGGGATTGAACCCGGTTTGCCAACGGGCTTAAGAAATATACAAATCAACTATTCAGTAAACACATGAAGTTGTCTGTCTGTGAACCATTATCTTTTTATCTATATGTTTATGTTCGTATCTATCTATCTATCTATCTATCTATCTATCTATCTATCTATCTATCTATCTATCTATCTATCTATCTATTACAGCCTGTTCCTATCTATCTATCTATCTATCTATCTATCTATCTATCTATCTATCTCAGTCAGTTCATATCTATCTATCTATCTATCTATCTATCTATCTATCTATGTCTGATCATATCTATCTATCTATCTATCTATCTATCTATCTATCTATCTATCTTAGCCTGTTCCTATCTATCTATCTATCTATCTATCTATCTATGTCTGATCATATCTATCTATCTATCTATCTATCTATCTATCTATCTATCTATGTCTGATCATATCTATCTATCTATCTATCTATCTATCTATCTATCTATCTCAGTCAGTTCATATCTATCTATCTATCTATCTATCTATCTATCTATCTATCTATCTATGTCTGATCATATCTATCTATCTATCTATCTATCTATCTATCTATCTATCTATCTATCTATCTATCTATCTAGTCATCATCTATTCTATCTATCTATCTATCTATCTATCTATCTATCTATCTATCTATCTATCTATCTATCTATCTATCTATCTATCTATCTATCTATCTCAGTCTGTTCAAATCTATCTATCTATCTATCTATCTATCTATCTATCTATCTATCTATCTATCTATCACATAGGAAGTCGAAAAGTTAATGTTAGCTGACAGAAAAAATCGTTTCCCTCAACTGAGTTTGGAGCGGATAAAAAATTAATTAAAATCAACCTTTTTCTTTACTTTTACAAAAATTCACAATGATGTGTGAAATCAGAAAAAAAGGATTTTTGCAAATTGGTGTTAAAATGATTTTTGACCAATGGGAGCGACTTGCAAGACCAAAAGGATTTAGCGATCCAGTGCTAAATTCAAAAAGACTATATAAATGTCCTCGGCGTCAGTCACGAGTGACAGATGGGAGCCGAGAGACGAAAGAACTAAAATGTAACTTCAAACTTCAAGCGACACGGACATTGTCCGCTTTCTCTTTCTCCTTATCTATTTCAACAATTACTACTACGAACATTTTGTACGAACTCTACTCTTAACCTCTTAATAATGTTTCTAATTGCACATTAATTACTTCCAACTTATGTTAGTCTTTCCCTTTAATAAATTACTAATTTTAACATGAAAAATGTATATTTTATTATTCCACTCTTCTACCCTAATCCACACACTCCAACTGACAACCAAACTTCTGATGATAATTCTACATCTAAACTTGTAAGCTGTAGGGCGTTCGGTTATGTCTGACACAAGGCTAAATCAAAGAAGCGTTAACCAGCTCCCCTACGCTTCAAGTTTATATCTAACTTATTCACGTCGATCAATCTATCTATCGATTTTTGTTTCTGATCTAAAGATTCTCTGCTCGATTGATGACCAATCCGCTCAAGGGTTTTACTTATTTCACGTTGTTGTCGGGTTAATCCAATGAAAATCACTTTTCGACTGTTTGCTTTTAAAACACGATATTTTTCTGAAAAGTAAAATTTTCTATGCTTGTCCAAATAACCTTTTTAAAAATCTATCTACTTCTCTGCCTTTCTTTCTTTTTTTCTTTTTTCTTTCTTTCTTAATCTATTCATATCTATGTTTCTTTTGTCTTTTTTAATATGTTCATTACTTTCTTTCTAATCTGTATATATATATATATATATATATATATATATATATATTATCTTACATCTATAACATGTATATATATATATATATATATATATATGTATGTGTGTGTGTGTGTGTGTGTGTGTGTGTGTGTGTGTGTGTGTGTGTGTGTGTGTGTGGTTCCACCACCTATAAATTTTCTAGATTTTTTTTCTCTCTACGGAGCACACACAATAAACATTACATAAAAATGCAGAGGTCTCATCTCGCGAATTCACCCAAAGAAAAAAGCTTTTATAAAGCAACGAATGAAAAAAGAAATAGAAGGTGGAGGTGGAGGTGAAGGTGAAGGTGGAGGTGAAGGTGAAGGAGAAGCAAGACGACGACGAAGAAACAGTAACAACAGTAGAAATGGTTGGCGAGAAGGATAAAAAATACAACAAAGAGAAAGTAGTAGACGACGATATCTTATCTATGATAAGAAGTGGGAGGAGTGAGAACGAGAAGAGGAGGGCAAAATCTCGTCTCCTCTCGTTACCTTCCAACCTCTTTCCTCCACCTCTGCATTTAGTAGCGCCGTCTGGTGTCTTTCACATGCCTACCGCATCAAAGCATTCGACATAGAACAACAATAGATACTTCCAATTAGTGAAAGGTAGGGAGGGGTAAGAGTTAGACTGCTTTTTTTTTCTTCACGTATTTTGGTAAGGAGAGGAGGCTCACAATGGGACAAGTCTATCTTCATGTCGACGCCTGCCCATCCCACTCTTTTCCTCTCCATTTTGGATCCATATTGAATGTAGTTTAACGCCTAGGATTTTTTTCTTCCTTTTCATTTCTTTTTTTTTTTTTATCTTTATTTTTTTTTTCTTTTCACCACAAGTTGTTTTGTATAAGCTTTAAAAAAAACAGATACCAACTTGCTTTAACATGGCGTTAATGTATTTGTGAGTATTTACGCGAAAAGAAGTGGAAATAACAAGGCCTGTATATATATATATATATATATATATATATATATATATATATATATATATATATATTTTCACCTACCGGCCAAAAATTTCGAAAAACCTATTTTAAAAAAACATGTGCAGTTCGGCATAATATATATATATATATATGAAATTATGAATTAATTGTGCATTGCGACACGAAAAATTCTATGTTTCGAGATAGGTCTCTTCATCAGGTAATGTTGGATGTTCACATCTGCCGAACTTTCGTTATCTCCATTAGACTCAACTCTTTGCGAATCTTCTGCGCTGTCCTCAGATTGGCATCCAAATACTCTGAGATGTTCGTAATATAGCTTCCGGTGCAAATGCCAAGTAGTACAACATGTCCTTTCCAAAATACTTAAACCGGGTAGGGCTACTTCCTCAAGGCACTTCATGTAGGCCTCCGTGTTGAGTCTGAACTCCTCACCAACATATGTGGGGTTCTTTTTTTAGTCAGAACGATCTGAGTGAGTTTTCCCATCTGCCGAACTTTCGTTATCTTGATTAGACTCAAATCTTCTGTGAATCTTCTGCCCTGTCCTCAGGTTGACACCCAAACTCTCTGAAATGTTTGTATTATAGCTTCCGTCGTAAATGCCAAGCAGTACAACAACCAACCAATATCCAGTATTGCCTGATGAAGAGACTCTATCTCGAAACATAGAAATTTCCGTGTCGCAATGCACAATTAATTCATAATTATATGATTATATTAAGCTCTATAATATTTATTATATTGAGTACTGTTCATAATAAATAAATGCTGGGGTACTCAAAATAGTAAAACTTTGAATCCTCTTCACCTGGATTTATATACACACACACATATATATATACGTAGACATGTAAATGTGATTTAAAAATAACTGCCTATTTTATGTATGATGGATTCTCCGGTCCAACTAATTTTTACAAGACGGTAGAGTCTATAATATCGACCGTTATTTTTCAAACACTTTACTCTTCAGTAATGAATTAAGTTCTCTTGGTGACTGGGGTGTGTGTGCATCACACACACACACACACACACACACACACACACACATATATATATATATATATATATATATATATATATATATATATATAATACACTAAAATTTCCCTTCTCTGATTACATGTTTCCATGTCTCAGGGAGTAGGGACTCCGATTGACACCAAATCGGTTGAGTTTTGATCCCGGCTGGAAGCAAGTGGATGTCTAGCTACATTGATGAGCTGTGATACAGCGAAACAGGGCTTTTATGTGGATGACTAATATATCTATATATATATATATATATATATATATAGATAGATAGATAGATAGATATATATATTATAAATTATGTTTTAGAACATGTACATAATTTTTTCTATATATGTCCTAAATTGTTGGACTCCAACATATCCATCACTTTCCTTCTCCCGATGATATGTTGGTGTCCCAACATTGAAACAACCATATGATTGTAGAGAAGAGGACATATATAGAAAAAATGATGTACATGTTCTAAAACATAATTTATAATAAATATTCACAGCTCTATACATCATATATCGAGCACTGTTTTAAATTAATGTTTTGGACGGGAAAAAATTTTCTTTCCTCGTTCTGTACTCACTCGGATATATATATATATATATATATATATATATATATATATATATGGTTATGTCTTAGAGTCTGTCACAATGCGTTGAGTAAAATAAATGAAGGTAAACTAATAAATAAATAAACAATACCCAAATAAAGCTAAAAAAATAAATAAATAGGTAATACCCAAAACTTCTTTACCTTTCTTATTTTACTCAACACATTATGACAGCCTTCAAGGCATAACCCTATAACTACTATACACAATGCTTCAAGCAAATTACAAAACTTTCATATATATATATATATATATATATATATATATATATATATATATATATGGGATGAATGAATTATCGTGAAAATGACGCAAACATGAAAATAACACTGACATCTCATTTTAACAGATATATTTGCCAAAATTACACAGAAATATCTTGAAATACTAAAGAGTAAATTTATTCAATAAAATCACCATTTGGCTTAAACCATGCAGTACTGATTCCTATGTCCTCAATGTCTATATCTACAAATGCTCTGCAGTGTGCGATGGATAAATTGTCGTCTAAATGACACAAAAATGCAAATAACACTGACAACTCATTTTAACAGATATATTTACCAAAAATTTACAACAAAATATCTTAAATACTAAAGAGTAAATGTATTGAATAAAATCGTCATTGGCATCAACCACAGCCAGTAGACGACGTCGGAATCTCCTGTATTACTTCTGAACGGTCTCCTTGTTTAAGTTGGTGAATGCTGCCATAATCCTTGCCTTCAGTTCATCTTTGGTGTTACAAGAAGTTTTGTGTGTCTCTCACTCAACTTCACCCCACACATATTAATCAAGGACGTTACGATCTGGGGAGTTAGGTTGGCACGTGTAATGGGTGATGTAGTCTGACAGCCTAGACCGGGTTCTCGTGTTTGGGCGACATTGTGCAAAGTCCTTGTGCCTCCATTATGTATTAAAGCCGCCCTCTTCACACAGGACAGCACTACATCTTCAAGGCACTTGATGTAGAACTCTGCTTTGAGCTCCCGTTGAAGGTTGAATGGGGGCATAACGTCGCCAATACTAGTGATCACACCAAACAACTTCGTAATCACCATTAGATTCAACCAACTCTTTGCAAATCATCTGCACTGACCTCAGATTGACACCCAAACACTCTGAAATGTTCGTATTATAGCTACCGGTGCAAATGCCAAGCAGTACAGCATGTCCTTTCAAAATTACTAAGACCGGAGGCCCTATCCCCTCAAGACACTTCATGTAGGCCTCCGTGTTGAGTCTGAAGTCCTCACCAACATATTTGGGGTTCGTTTTTAGTCAGAACGATCTGAGTGATTTTTCCAATCTGTCGAACTTTCGTTATCTCCATTAGACTCAAAATATGAGTGTGTGTGTGGGGGGGGGTGCTACAAAATTTGGTGGGATTTGGACAACCAGCGAATGTAGTATAGAATTGTCGTTTTCTTTGCTAACCAGCATCGTGCAATTTATGTCAATGTGACGTCACATTATGTTATGCGTTTGACGTGCCGATTATCGATTCCGTAAAACGAAATCAGCCTACCGAATTCAAATGGTGACCAAGTTTGTTTCTTTCACGCATACCATTTAAAAAAAAATGACTTTCCCCCAGTATGGATTAAATATCTGACCTCCCTTGCATTTTCATTGCACCAGTCTCGGAGAAGCAGGATACTGAATTCAAACCCTCGTAAATGATAAGGTGAACTTTGTTTTTAGCCCTGGTAGGGAAATATATCTAGGAATACTCTGAATTGAAAACCAGAGCGAACTGGGATGGGCTTTGTCCGGTACTCTTGTAGTCAGGGCTGACACGAGCTGTTGTAAACGTGTTGCCTATACGACCCTAACAGTTACGGGTTCTTTTATAAATTTAACGTAGAGTTGATCTTACGCGGTTATATTTCCGTTAGTCAGATCGAAATGATTATTGCACGTCAGTATTTATCCTCTGGTTGGATTGAAGAGTTTATAAAACACATTGTCCAGCACTTTCAATGAACATTATTGGTTGACTTGTTTAGCGTCAGGCACGAATTGAATCGGATTATGTCCCTCTCTGAACAACATAAGATATGCGGACGATACAGTACTGATTGCGGACACGGAAAGGAAACTGCAAGATCTCATACAGAAAGTAGCAGTGGAGAGTGACAAGAAGGGACTACAAATAAACTTTAAGAAAACTGAGTGCATGGTCATCAGCAAAAGATACAACCCAAAATGCCAAATACAGGTGGGGGATAACAGAATCAAACAAGTACAAGAATTTAAGTACCTAGGAAGTGTTCTAACAGGAGATGGAAAGTGCGACACGGAGATCCGAAGGCGAATTGGCATGGCAAAGGACGCGTTCCAGAAGATGAGCAAAATACTAACACACAGGAAAATCTCAATAGAAACGAAGAAAAGAGTGCTAGACTGCTACGTGATGTCAGTTCTACAATACGGCAGTGAATGCTGGACAATATCATCGAAAATAAGGACAAAACTGGAAGCGGCCGAAATGTGGTTCTACAGAAGGATGCTACGGATATCGTGGACTGAGCATACAAGCAACGACGAGGTGTTAGAAAGAATGGCAACAAAAAGGAAATTGATGCTGAGCATCAGGAAGAGACAACTGAAGTTCCTGGGACATGCAGTGAGGAAGGAGAGCCTGGAGAACCTGATACTGACTGGACAGATAGAAGGAAGGAGAGACAGAGGAAGGCAGAGGATAACATATTTGCAGGGTCTGATCAGGTGGATGACGGAACGGGGGTTGCCAGGAGCAACAGGAACAAACATACTAAGAGCCACAAGGGATAGGGAGGCGTGGAGATCCATGATCGCCTACGTCCTGAAGGGACAGGGCACATAGAAGAAAAAGAATATTGATGAGCGTGTCAATATTTCCCGCCATGCGATCCTTTAAAAAGCTAATTAGATGGTTTTCTTTCGTTACTCAATGTCGTGTGGGGATAAATTTATTACCCCTACCACACCACTGTACTTTCTGTTGTTTACATTTTGGTTTTACAAACTATTGCTCAGAAATTCGTTCCTTAATGGCCATTTTATGACGGGAGTCATTGTCTAGAAGACGCTTCAGTTTGACAAATAATAAACACCTCTGACCCAACATTCAAATTGCATGATTCAGCGTTCTCTCGTAAGCATTCCAGATCCAGAAATGGATTGTTACATTATTTTTTTTTAAAAATAGAGAATAACGCCCCAAACCACTGCGTACATATATTTTGGATGCTTATAATTTTGACTGAATTTATTTATACAAAGGGAATTTTGTCAGAAAGGTTTACGAAAATTTAAAAACAATAATTTACTTTTATTTTTTTTTTTTATTAAAGAAAGCAATTTAATTTTTTCAAGTCTTAAAATATAATTAAAAAAATTAGTATTTAGATTTTTAAAGGCTCCAGAGAGAATTTGAATTTCAAAATACTTAATTTACATTATTTACGCTTTTATATGTGAAGGGAATTTTGTCAGAAAGATTTACTAAAATTTGAAAAGAATAATTTACTTTCATTTTTTTATTAAAGAAAATAATTTAAATTTTTTCAAGTCCTGAAATATTTAGATTTTTAAAGACTTCTATTGAATAGAAATCCTAGATCATCCAACAGTTAAAGTAAAATTGCACACCAGCAAAATCGGATCCAAACGACTAAAAGCATTTTGGAAAAAAGCAACTACACCTAAGTGAAATTGCATACCCGCAAAAGTGGATTCAAACGACTAAAAACATTTTGGAAGAACCCACACCAAGGCATAATTCACAAGTCAGTATGAAAAGCAAAATTCTGAATTCTGATTGGATTAGAAATAGAAAATTCATGCATGACGTTTTTTCACACCTAGAAGTGAAAAATGCTCGCTGGAGCCGGTCACATGACCAGATTCACTACTTAAATCACATTCCGTGACCGGTCAAAGGCAGTCAGAATGAGAGCGGTATCTGATAGCATCTCACAAAAGTAAGAAGCTTCAAGCTGACAGGGTCACGTCTCGTTGACCTCTTCTTCCAATTTTATTTTATTCTTTTTCACTCCACTCCGTCAAAGAGAGCAACAACAGCAGCAACAACAACAAGCCACTCTAAGTACTATTTCTTTATTTCTTCTTTCTCACCCTGTCAGCAACAGGCCGAAAAAGGGAAACATAAGGGAACATACGACTTTACATTCTGCTACAATCATATGTGCGTTGTGGTGCAGTGGATATCGACTAGGAATGAAAAATCGGGGAGCCGAGTTCGAATTCCAGTTGAAGTCTTTGTATTCACTTACGCGCAAATACCCTTGGGAAAGGTATTAATCCGTCACTTCCTTCCAGTTATGAGTTAAATAACAGGACAGATTGGGTTCTATAGCCTTGGTGGCAACCAGTCTACCGCAGAAAGTAATGGCAACCTACTGTGGGATACTCTTCTGCTCAGTCAGTCATGTCTCTTTCGAGACATGATCGCCCAAGCATGTTTCACTTAACTGACTGACTGACTAAATATGATAGTTGAAAACATGAGTAAGGCTTCTCCTGGGCATAAAGTGGGGGATTGGTCTTTTTATTGTTATGAAGTAATAAACTGATCCCCGACTAATTACTACTTAATAAAATAATACATCTCTTCCCCCTCTAGCTATGAATCAAATAACAGGACAGATTGGGTTCTATAGCCTTGGCTGGCAACCAGTCTACCGCAGAAAGCAATGGTAATCAACTGCGGGATAATCTTCTGCCCATTCAGTCATGTCTTTTTCCGAGCGTGTATCACGTATGGCACTTAACTGACTATCATTATACGCTAGGGACACTTAGCTACTTGCTACTATCAAACCATGACCTCTAAACATTTTAAATACTTACATTTCTCTTTGAACAATTTTAACTACAAAACTACATGCATTTTCTAAATGAACAATTTTCTTCTCACAAATATGTTATAGTGTTCAGTTAACGAAATTTCACTTATATTTTGATTCTTACAATTTTGTCATTCTGTTAATAAATCTTTACTTTAATGTACACATTAAATATTCTATCCTTTCACATTTTAACATTCAACCTTCAACCTTCTAATATTTAAATTGTGGGAAATTCGGTCGTGTCTGGCACAAGGCCAATTTACCAAGTATCACCGAAACCCCTCCACTTCAGATAAATTTGGATTTTAAAATAATTAATTTACACTATTTATGCTTTTATATGCGAAAAGGTTCTTGTAAAAGACGAAAATTTGAAAACAATAATTTACTTTTATTTATTTTGTAAACAATTAAATTTTTTTAAACAATTTAATTTTTTCAACTCTTAAAATATATTTCAAAAACTTAGTATTTAGATTTTGAAACGCTCCAGAGAAACTTGGATTTTAAAATACTTAATTTATGGTTCAATGAATAAAATCGCGTGACTTGACCCAAAGAATTGTGTGTTTAATAGCTGGCTAAAGCAGAGGTGAACAAAACCTTGGAGAGTTGAATTAAAGGGAGATAACTGGTACTTAGATATCCGGAAGAGGCATGGTGCGTGTAACTAGAATAATTTACATTGGTGAACGAAATAAATGGTTCATTTTGAAATTCCAATCACCTGAAGAAGGACGAAGCATACAACGGCTGAAACGTCGTGGATAGGGCAACAAAAAAGAAATTTAAATAATTACAATACCTCATATTAGAAATAAAGACAGTATTGGAAATATTTCATAGATTAATGAATTGTTTCCCTTTGTAGGGGTCGTGATTACCGGTCCCTGGCTTGGGCTGACAGCAGCACAGCTCTTCCTCTTTTTTCCTGCGACTTGGCCGTCAACACGGACTAATTATCAGTTCCGTAAAACTCAACCAGCAGCCACATGGTGTTCCAAAAATGGACCGGCCAAGAAGACTACATAGGTTCGAGGATGTCGCAACAGTTGCAGCAAAGAACCAGAAAATGGCATCCCTCTTCAACTTGAAAACGAATGTATTTTGACGTCGTAACAGAAAATAAGAACTGTTAACAGAATGAACTATACTGCTTCCAGTTAAGTCTTCGCAAAAAACACTTTTGGGGGGGTTGCAACCATTTTCTTAAACCCAATTTTGTATCTTCCCTCTCTTTCTTCCTCTTTCTGTTATTTACTTTGAGTAGATAGACTATCGCCCGGTTCACACTCCACCCACGTCTATTGAACAGGTGTAGAGGCTCATCCCTTGTTCCCTGTTTAGGATGTGGTTTCAGGTTTTCTCTTTTCCAATCTTTTCACTTTTTTTTTTTCAATTGGAGTAGATAGACTAAACTATCGCCAGGTTCACACTCCACCCACGTCTATTGAACAGGTGTAGAGGCTCATCCCTTGTTCCCTGTTTAGGATGTGGTTTCCGGCTTTCTCTCTTCTAATCTTTTCACTCTTACGTAGCCCCCGGCACATCAGTGGCGTTACCGCTTTGCTTGGAGTGATATGATTTTAAAAAAAAATAAAGGCTTTCTTTTTTTCACTCAAATTTGGTGTTGTCCTGTTTTCTCTCGCCGTGTCACGTCAATGCCCTTTTACTCTTATTTTCTACAGAAAACAACTTAAGAGGTCATTAAAATTCTAAGGGGTCTAAAAACCCGCAAACTAGATGAAAAAAAGTTTGATAATAAATTTTCAACATTTATTTTCATTTAAGTAATTACTAAATGTTTTTAATATACTAAATTATCTATTTTGAACTATTCTTCATTAATTATATTTTAATAATTGAGAATTATAATGTAAACATGGAAATTCTAATAGGTGTTTGCAGTTAAAATATTGAATGAAACAAACTTATATTTGGCAGACCTGAAGGAGACTACCACCATCTTTAAATTTGTTGTTTTTAATTTTATTTTTATTTTTTCTCTTTTTTTATTGAAATCTTATCAATTACATCCTAAATTTATTGATTGACAAAAAATTTGGAAAAATTTGAATATTTAAACAATTTTAAGTGGAGGGCTCAGTTTTTCATACAACGTAATAGTAAATCGATCCTCCATTTTGGAACCACTCGCGGTTACGACATTACCACCACCTGTAAATTTGTTGATTATCAATTCTTTTTTTTAATTTTTTCAGTGCAGTCTTATCGATTAAACCCTAAACTTTCCGACTGACAAAAAAAAAAAAATATTGTAAAATTTCAACATTTAAACAATTTTAGCGTGGGGGAGGGGCTCAGTTTTTCATACAACGTTATAGTAAATCGATCCTGTGCAATTTAACTTTTTTTGCTTGCGCATATTCAACAACTGAATTCTTTGCGAAATATTTAATAAAGCCATTCTTGGAGTTTCCGAGGAAGATGCCATCGTAAGAACTAAAGAAAACTTGAAAAAGACAAAAACAAGAGCAACAACTCGTCCCCAAGCAAAAAAAAAAACAAAAACAAAACAAAGCGACTCTAACGCGAGTAGTTCCAAAATGGAGGATCGATTTACTATAACGTTATATGAGAAACTGAGCTACCCCCGCTAAAATTGTTTAAATATTTAAATTTTTCCAAACTTCTTTTGATAATAGGAAACTTTATGTAATAATCGATAAGACTGTGCCGAAAAAAGTCAAAAACAATGAAAAACAACAAATTTAAAAGTGGTGGTAGTCTCCTTCAGGTCCGCTCAATATTTTATTTTGTGAATGTGCAGAGATGTTATTCTGTATATCAAGTAATATTTTCTTCCTGGTTATGATTTTATTAATAATTTATTGATTATTTATTATGTGGCATCGTATTTCTATGGGATGTCATTCGATAAAGAAATTGTTACTTATTAAGGCATAAGAATTATTTTTCACTCTCCAACCTCTCTCTCTCTCTCTCTCTTTAATCTCTCTCTCCAATCCCTCCAACCTCTCTCTCTCTCCAATCTCTCTCTCTCTCTCTCTCTCTCTCTCTACCGTCTCTCACGGCTCTGTCGCTTCTACCATGGAAAGTGTTCGGACGAACGGCATCTCTTGATTCCAGCAGGTCTGACCTTTACGTGTAGTACCCACCATATACAACCTACCTGAACTCCGTCCGTGTTCTATCGAAAAGAAATCAGTTCCACTCAAGCGGCTTCTTCCTGCGAACCACAACCCGATGAAACAAACTCCCAAGAGGATCTTTCCCCGATCACTGTAACCTTTACCTGTTCAAGTCTAAAGTCAACCGTTATTTTCCTCTTGAATGCATATAAATAACTCCTAAACATAACCCTCTACCTCGAGTGGCTCTTGATTTGGTATAAGGGGAACCATACTGTAAAAGAAAAAAAGCAAAAAAAAACTATAGAAATAAATAAAATTGTATTAAAACTAATTTAGTGCAATGTTTATCATTTACCAATTTTACAGATCACTCAATAAATCCCGGGTCTAACTAATAAAATAACAACTTTTAGGCAAAATTCGACTTTATTCATCAACATAGTCTCCTTCGAGGGTGATACACTGATTCCAACGCTTCTCTAACAAATCGACGCCTTTTTTGTAGAACGATTCGTCTTTGACCTCAAAATACGCCTCAGTTTCCGATATCACTTCTTCATTGGAAACAAATCTCTTCCCTTGGAACATACTTTTGCGGTTTGCAAACAATCAGTAGTTACTGGGGGCCAGATCTCGAGAATAGGGAGGATGCGAATATAGTTAGAAGTGCAGTTCATGTAGTTTTGCCATCGGTGATACGGTAAGTTATCACATTTTTTGTCTTCATTTGTGGCCGTTTTGGCGATTTCTCCCTTCAAACGCACCAATAATGTTATATAACATTCGCTATTGATGCTTCTTCCTTTCCCAAGGTAATCGATGAACAAAATATCATCCCAAAATACGGAGATCAAAACCTTGCCTGCTGATGTTTGCATCTTTGGTCAATCTGGACGGCTTTCACCTGTTTCTGTCTACTCAGCTGACTGCCGATTTGACTCCGGAGTGAAGTGGTGAATGTATGCTTCATCCATTGTCACATATTTACGCAAAAACTCTTTCTTATTGCGTTAAAACAGTTTCAAACAACCCTCTGAATCGTCGACGCGTTGTTGTTTTTGATCGAATGTGAGCAGACGCGACATCCACTTTGAACACAGGTTTTTTATTGACAAATGTTCATGCAAGATGGTGAATACACTACCTTCAACTACTCTGCTATCTTATACAACTTCTATTTACAATCGGTTAAAAAGAGTTTGTGGATTTTTTTTGTTTGTTTGTGTGTGTTTTCCCGGACAGCTGCCGATTTTGGGTGACCTGAGTGTTCAGCATCATTTGTGTCTCTACGACTGCGTTTAAAGTCAGCATACCACCTCTTAACCGCTGTTTCTGACGGAACAGAGTCCGAATAACATTTATCAAGCTATTGTTTTGCTTGAACAGTATTTTTCCCGTGAGAAAGCAATGCTTTATCAACACACGAAATTCAGATTTTACATTGTTTTTAAAATTTTGGAACGGTATCTTCACTTACATATCTGTAATTTGTAAACTAACAATGAGATTGGGCCCAAATTTTGTCACGTGCCATTTGAAGGTCAGTACTTCATGAAAATGATATGTACTTTTTTTATTATTGGCGCCATTATATGTCAGACCCGGGACTTATTGAGTGATATGCTGTAAAGAAATAAGTAGGAAAAAACATTTTATTCATAAATTATTCATGACATTAATTAAGCTATTAAAATATGTGAACAAACTGTAAAAAATCTTTATTATTGACCATTATTGACCAAAGGCGAGAAATAATTTCCACTCGAACAGCTTCTTTCCGCGAACCACGACCCAAGAGGATGTTTCAAGTCTAGAACCAACTGCTCTCTTCCCCTCCAATCCATACAAACTACCCCTAAACGTAACCCTCTACCTCGAATGGCTCTTGGTGTTTTGTATAAGGGGAATCATACTGTAAAAGAAAAAAAGAAAAACATTCTAGAAACTAATACAATTGTATTAAAACTAATGTACTGCAGTATTTATCATTTATAAAGAAACAAAGAGGAAAACAATTTTATTAATAAATTAATAAACAGTAAATTATTCAAATATGTGACCTAACTATAAAGCCAACCATTTCAATAAACAATTTAGTGCAAATAAACGAGCAAATAAATAAATCGTATTTATTATATTTGTTGTCAATTATCAAGAAGAAAGAAAATATATTAATTCAATTTCATATCAATTGGTCTTTTTTAGAATTCTAATAATTGCTTTTTAATAAAGTAAAAGTTACCGTGGAAAGCTAACGCCTGGTTTCCAGAACACCCACGACGTCTATGGACATGGAGGATCCCAGGAGGTAAGACGGAGAACCAAATAGACTACATAACCATAAACAGGAGGTTCCGAAACGCAGTGGTGCAATGCAAAACCTACCCAGGCGCCGACTGCGAGAGCGACCGCGTCCCAGTCATCTGCAAATTAAGGGTAAAACTTCGAAGAATGAAGAAGCCTAGCACGGCACCAAGACTGATATGCAACATGCTCGTGAATGACCTCAAACTGCAGAAAGAATATACTAACAGCCTGAAAAACAAATATGAAGACAAAACTGGACAAAGACATTCAAAATGAGACTCACTAAAGGAAGCGATGGTGACATCAGCGAACAACGTTGCCCCAAAGGAAATCAGACGCAGAAGAAAAAACGAGTGGATGACTGAAGAGATCCTTGACATGATGCAAAGGAGACGGAAATGATACCAAGACATGGAAGAGAATACAGGAAACTACACAAGGAAATAAGGAACAAATGCAGACAGGCAAAAGAGGAATGGCTCAACGACAAATGTGCAGAGGTAGAGAGACTGAGCAGGACTAATAAAGCAGAAATGCATAAAGAGATAAGAAAACTGACAGGACAAAAAACCTGTTCCTCAACAGGATGTATAAAAGACAAGGATGGAACAATAATATTGAAGAAAGAGGAAATACTCAAAGGATAGGAAGAATATATAGAAGATCTTTTTCACGACAAGAGAGAGAGAGCAACTGTTAATACATAAAGATGAGGACGGACCGGAAATGTTAAAGTCCGAAGTAAAAGCTGCAATGGCCAAACCGAATAGAAACAAAGCAGTTGGTTCAGACGGCATTGTAATAGAGCTGCTGTTAGCCCTGGAAGAATTCGGCATAGAGAAAATTTCGGAAATAATAAATTAAATTTATAATAGTGATAAAATGCCAGATGACCTATCCAAATCCATTTTCAGAGTATTGCCTATCAGCTTAATGAGTCATATTACAAAACTGATCGTCCGAATACTGATGAATAGAGCAAAATGTAAAATAAGGCCAGAGATAGGACAAGAACAGTGCGGGTTCGTCAAAGACACTAGGGCAAAGAACGCCATATTTATGATAAGGATGCTCTCTGAAAGAGCAATACAAATGTGCTTTATTGATTATGCGAAAGCGTTTGACAAAATACGCCACAGAGATATGCTCAGCAGGCTCGACATATTTAGGAAAGACATTAGGGTAATTAAAAACCCCTACTGGCAACAAACTGCCTGCATACTGACAGGTAACGAATTCAGCAATTATACAAAGATAGAAAGGGACATAAAACAGGGATGTGTATTTTCACCGGATCTATTTAACTTGTACAGTGAGAATTTTTTGAGGACCCTAGATGTTATGCCAGGATTTGTCATCGGAGGTTACAATCTGAACAACATCAGATATGCAGACGATACAGTGTTGATTGCAGAAACAGAAAAAACTGCAGGACCTCCTACAGAAGATAGCTGAAGAGAGTGACAAGCTGGGATTACAAATAAACTGCAAGAAAAACCGAATGCATGGTCATCAGCAAAAAGAGCTAGATTCAACAGTTATCTTACCCTCCTATTCATAGAACACTTTACCTTGAGTGGCTCCCGGGCCTTGTACAGAGTGTATCATACTTTAAAGAAAAATCTGTATTTTCTACGTGTAATAGGATGCACATATACGGCATCCTTTTAGAAATGTGTGTCTAAGAAATAATACGAGAAGACTATATGGCAAGGATTTGTCCATCTTTTACAGAAAGATCTTGGTAAAAACTAACCAAAGGTCACTTTCTGTTTGTTGTTAAAGACGATACGTTTACGCGTAGACATCTTGACCGACGACCACTGATTATATATTTCTGGGCAGATGTAAAGATCTGGAACAATCAAATTAATACTATTCAAAATTAATTCTCATTTCTTTCTTTTTACTTTTATAATCATATCACCCCAAGCAAGGCATTTTACTGCCACTGTTTTGCAGGGGGTTACATAGGAGGAAAGTTATGAGAAAGAGTGACAGGTTATAGGAGGTGTCTGGAAGTGGTTTAGAGAAGGATTACTGTGACCATAAAGTGAGGGACCAGTTTATATATTGATTGTAATGTAGAACTGATCCCCCATTTTATATTTACATTATAATAGTATAAATTTTTTTTTAATAATAATATCGCCCCAAGCAAGGCATTTTACTGCCACTGTTTTGCAGGGGGTTACATAGGGGAAAAGTTATGAGAAAGAGTGACAGGTTATAGGAGGTGTCTGGAAGTGGTTTAGAGAAGGATTACTGTGGCCATAAAGTGAGGGACCAGTTTATATATTGATTGTAATGTAGAACTGATCCCCATTTTATATTTACATTATAATAGTATAAATTTTTTTTTATAATAATATCGCCCCAAGCAAGGCATTTTACTGCCACTGTTTTGCAGGGGGTTACATAGGGGAAAAGTTATGAGAAAGAGTGACCGGTTATAGGAGGTGTCTGGAAGGGGTTTAGAGAAGGATTACTTTGGCCATAAACTGAAGGATCAATTTATATATTGATTGTAATGTAGAACTGATCCCCCACTTTATATCTACATTATATTAGTATGGCACTCAACTGACTGACTGAATATGATAGTTGGAAACATGATTAAGGCTTCTACTAGTCATAAAGTGGAGAATCGGTCTTCTATTGCTATGAAGTAATAAAATGATGCCCCACTAATTACCACTTAATAATATGATATATCTCTCCGCACTCAAGCTATGAGTCAAATAATAGGACAGATTAGATTCTATAGCCTTGGCTGGCAACTAGTCTACCGCAGAAAGCAATGGCAACCTACTACGGGATAACCTTCCGTCCAGTCAGTGATAACATTCGAGACATGATCGCCCAAGCGTGTATCACGTATGGCACTTAACTGAATGACTGATATTTTTCATTTCTGTAAATAATGACCTACATTTGTATTTATGGTGGATTTCTTTGTTTTTTTTTTTTGTTTTTTTTATGATCATATCGCCCCTAGCAAGGCATTTTACTGCCACTGTTGTGCAGGGGGTTACATTGGAGGAAAGTTATGAGAAAGAGTGACGGGTTATTGGAGGTGTCAGGAAGTGGGTAAGAGAAGGATGAGAATACTGATGAGAGTGGAGTGAACGGAGAAAGGAGCATGAGAGAGAGGATGCAAGTTAGTGAGATCTGAGATGATTATTGACTTTACATTTAAATTCTTGGAGATTGTAGCTGTCGGGGAAGCAAGTAAACGGAAGGGAATTCCACAGGCGGGAAGTGCGAGAAAAGAAGCTAGGCGTAGAATTTGCGTTTACAATTACTTGGTTTCACAGTAAAAGGGATGGGACCTAGTTGCCAATCTTGTGGCTCGATTAAATTCATATATAGGAGGCACCAGTGAGCTAAGTTCATCGGAGCAGGACCCGTGAAAGTATTTGTAGAAGAGACACAAGGAAACCACATTGCGCCGGTGAGAAGGTGAGTGTATCTTAGCTGCTAAGTCGGGATCGATCACATTACAGATTCTCCGTTGGATTTTGTCAAGGATTCCTAGGTGGATAGCAGGAGCACCCGACAAGATATGGCACAAGTATTCAATGCACGGGCGGATGGTATATCTTTATATGTACAGGATTGTTTCAGACGGAAAAAAACTTCCTGGCCCTACACAGAGAACCGACTTTCTTAGCAGCGGATTTAGGTGAATAGCAGGAGCACCTGACCAGATATGGCAGCAGTATTCAATGCACAGGTGGATGGTAGATTTATATATGTGCAGGATTGTTTCGGACGGGAAAAATTTCCTGGTCCTACACAGAGAACCGACTTTCTTAGCAGCGGATTTAGCTATGGATTCTATGTAGACTTTCCACTTGTGGTCTGTTGTGAGAGTTAACCCGAGAAGGCGCAATGTTTTACCTTCAGGGAGATAGGCCTGATCCCTGCTAATTTAGGAGCGATTGTCTGTGATAGTTAATAGATAGCAGCTTCATTTTCGAAGCATGAAAATTCACGAGCCATTCCTTACCCCAGTCCGTCACGGATCGGAGGTCCTTTTCAAGTTCGGCAGCGAGGTTTGCTTTGTCAGCACAAGGAGATTTTTGAGAGATGCTGATATATTTGAGGCTGATTATCTTACGTCGACAATACAACTATAACGTTTTTATATAGCAAGCTGTCTCCGTAAAGATTTTCATTCATAATGCGAATACTTACATCAGCGTTTCTCAACCGGGGTTCCCCGAAATCCTAAGGTCCCGTAAAAGTTCCGTAAGTGGTCCGCGAGAACAAATGAGATAAGCTAATATACTTTGGACATTTAATTTAATCTAAACTTATTTATAAATAGAACTTTGTCTGTGTGCATGTGTCCGTTACCTATAGACTCCGAAACGGCTGAACCGATTTTCTTGAAAATTTTCACAGTTGTACTATAAGCGTCTGCCAGTGTTCTTAGCTAGGTTTGCTGTCGAGGTACCCCTGATAAATATCGAAAATCGATAATCGAAAAATTCGGGTTATAGAAGGAATGGTCCGATTTTAATCGAATTTGATAGACTCATAGACAAAGACATGATAAACGATATTCAGAAGTTTCAAGGTTGCAGTTCTTACAATAGTGCAGAAAATCAATAATATATATGTATAAAAGACAAGATGGTTGTATGTGTGTTTATCTGCCTGTATGTCTATATTTTTTCATCCCTTTTATTTTATTTCTTTGCTTCGGGTTTGGCTCTAAGTAGGTATAATTGTAGTTCTTAGTCTCAGCCATGATACCATTTACTCAGAGGACTTATTTAGCCTTCAAAATTCAGTTTACGACGAAAAAACTTATTTGATATCAATACCAGGAAATCAAAATTTGACTTACATCCATTAATCTTTCTTTCGATCTACGGTTTCGCTTTAACTGGAAACAATTATTGCTTTTTAGTCTTTCATGCCAACGTCCAAAGAGTCTGAGCTCCAGGACCATGGATTAGTTTTAAAGCTTTCATTATACCCGAGAAACGCCGGGCTATACTGCTAGTTTCATATACGTAATATTACTAAACAATCGCAATATATTTTCGGTTATTTTAATATTGTTATATATACACCATCACATTTAACCTATTATGTTATTAAAAATATAACAATCGCTGAGAATATAAATATTGATGTCTGTACGACGCTAGTGTATACACTTTCAATTAAGTATCTCTACACATTCGCCGAAAAAGCCGTATAGCATTATGTTAAAAAGCTCAAAACGTAATAAAAAATACAGTTTTATCGTGAAAACGTTAATGATATTTAGTATAATCGAAAAATTTGACAAAAAAGTATTAATTTTCTTTTTAACCACTTTTTAAAAATATATTTTTTGGTATCTACTACGTAAACTACGATGAAAATACAATGAGAAAAATATGGTATATAACTTTGTTTTTGCGCAGGGGTTCCTTGCGACTATTCATTTATTTTAAGGTTTTCTCAACGGTAAAAAAAAACGTTGAGAAACATTGATCTACATTTTTCGTGACGAAACTTTTCTCAACATAGAAATAAAATTCGAACAAATTTTTATAGCCAATACATTTCTAGAATACTTTGGCCAATAAACAAAATGATGAAGAAAAGTACATTTTTACAAGTGCTTATCAACATAACCTTTTTCAATGCACATAATCCAAGTCAGCATCTTTCAAAACTAATGAAAATGCAGATCGATATTCAATTAATAGCTGTGATTTTTAATCGAGGCTTTGTTTCTGATACATACGGATCATTTAATAGCAGTAAAGAGGACTAGATGTCCTACCAGGATTTATTATTATTGGTGGGCACATTCTAAACGACATAAAATACAGGGGTAGCACCGTACTTCCCGGGCCCCGGCCTTCAGGCTGGGGTCGGGAATAACCAAATTAAGACCAGTTTTAAGACCAATTTAGACCGGTTTTGAACCTATCCACTGCGGTGGATAGGTAATATTTTAACCATTACCTGGGTGTACGCGCTCAGGTTCCCCACATTAAAAAAGACCTTGTGTCACATCTCTCTCAAGTGGGGGAAAAGAGTAAATAATATACTTAAGGAAACAGCGGGAACTATTTGAGCAGGCAGTAAAAGAAAGCGAGAAGAAAGGACAACTATCACTTGTAAGAAGACAGAATGTACGGTTGTGAGAAAGAGGAACAACCCAGGATGCGAAGTGTGGCTTGGAGTAGAAAAAGAAAGGGAGAAAAATAAGATTAAGCATTAACTGTTAGAAGACAGAATGTGTGGTTATCAGCAAAAGTAACAACCCAAGATGCAAAGTACGAGTTGTTAGTTTTTCCCAAAAAAGCCCCATCCATTCATTTAAAGTGCAGAACAAACTCTTCGAAGGTCAAGCAAGACACTTAATGATCAAAAGCCGGAACTCATCAATGTTCGTTTTGATACTTAGTATCAAAAAGACCCATCCGTTCATTTACTTCTGTTCTCCTTCGATCGAGATGGCTGCAGATTAATAAATTTCAAATACCTCATACGCCGGCTTTAAAACAGAAATATATGAAATCCACATGAGACCACACCTTCCTATTTTATGTAAATGTCCCAATTAGTGTTATATTGGGAAAATAGTTTAATGGTTTCCAGTTTACTATCTTCTGTTTTGAAATCAAACTATTCTTTCTATTAAAATGGCTGCCAACCAAGACTAGAGAACAAGGAATGCCATGTTATTTACCCCGTGGCTGGGCTAAGAACAAATGTATTTATACCTTTTCCAATGGAATTAGTACGAAAGTGAACGCAATGGGCTTGATTCGAACTGAGTTTGCTGATTCCACTATTTACAGTAATAATCATTACGATAGCCACACCTCAAGGGTTTCTCAAATATGGCTGCAATTTGGCTTTCAGGTTCAAAAACTTGGAGTTAATACCAAAAATAAGAAAAGCTTCGATCATGGGTCTCCATAACTTCCTATCCTTTGTTGTTCTTAGTAATATTCATATTGTTACGATCTTTTCTTTTTCCTGTTCCGTCTTGAAATTAACACAAGATCCTTAGCTAAGCTACCCGCTGTCTCTCGCTGTTTCCTTCAATCATATTATCTGTTTTCGTTCTGCACTAACATGAACGATAACCAAGACGGAATGTTGGTTGTTTTATTTTTACGGTATATCAACCTCGGCGGGTCATTTATTGCTAACTAAATTTTATTTATTTATTGCTGGTAATACCTTTTTAAGGGCAGGGTCCCCAAGTCCTACCCTGTTATTTAACCCATAACAGGAGGGATTGATATTTTTCCCAAAGGTACCAGTGCTTAAGTGAATGCAGGATATTCAACTGGAGTTCGAACTCGGCTCACCGATTTCTCTTTCCGAGTCGCTATCCACTGCGCCACAACGCACATCCGTCACTTACAGCACCTGATATTCCCAAGAGGTCACCCATCTAAGTACTGACCAGGCTCAACGTTGCTTAACTTCGGTGATCGAGCGAGAACTGGTGTATTCAACGTGATATGGCCGTAAGCCACGATATTAAGTAAAGTTACAAAAATCTCTTGTTATAAATAACCAATTGGTTTATTGTTTTCATTTCTTTTACCTAATGTTTGACCGGATCATGACTCTTTAATTTTGATGGTAAAATTAAGTAATGACGTTTGATAAATAAGCTTTGAATCTCATAAAACAAGTTTTAAATCAGATTGGAAAATGAAACCAGTGTAAAAATGCACTTCCCGGCAAAAAATTAGTTCTACACATTTTCTCAATCCTTTATTTTTATTTATTTTTTAATTTTTTTCACCTTCTTTTTTTATCCAGGACATTTGTGGCCTACCTTTGATCCATTTGAGATTAGCATGATTAAATTCGGCAACGGGTGAAAAATGTTGACCTCTGCATGGAAGGTGGTCAAACAAGAATGGATCTAAGGCTTCTCAACATATGTCCCTTCTGTTGATTGCGGTCTTTTGCTTTTGTGATTAAAACAAGTAGTCCCTGTGCTACATATTATTTTAATTTTTCTTTCTTTCCATCGAGTAGCCACGTCACCCGCATGGAGCAACACCGCATTCCTAGACGCCTGTTTTACATTGAGCACTATCACATAAGGCGGAAAACGTCAAGAAACGCTGTGTAAGATCAAAACGAAGGCGCTACAGTCGTGCGCTACCCAACTATCGCTTTGGCGTGCCGTTGTCTACCAAGATAGCATCAAATTTTTTTTTTACTGAAAGATAACATCACCACCATGCAATTTAGCATTGGTCTCAAATAACGACTTCCAGTGACCCACTGCTCCAGAATCTGCATGTCCTGGTTTGATTTTCAGAGTCACCCGAGGATACTCTGATGAAATGCAAAACAATCTTCTTCGGTTCCAAAGAAAAACCGTCGCCCAAAATGATTTCTTGCATAGGTGTAACCAAACATTTCGTTTGTTAACATCGTCATGTTTCTATTTGGTCTCAAGGCCGAATAAATAACACGATATATATTAATATTATCCTTTTTATTATTATTATTATTATTATTATTATTATTATTATTATTGCTGTTGCTGTTGCTTTTGTTGTTGTTGTTGTTGTTGTTTTTAGACTCTCTAATTTCTTTCTTCAGCTTAGTACATCTATCTATCTATCTATCTATCTATCTATCTATCTCTCAGTCTGTGCATATCTATCTATCTATCTATATATATATATATATATATATATATATATATATATAGTGACACGCATAAGTATTGGATACATGTTATCTTCTGTTATAACTCTAGTTTATGTTCGCCATTTTGTCTGATATTTGGTAAGTAATATCTCGTAAAGTTGTTTTAGTTGTATGTAGAAGGAAAACTAAAAACTCATAGCTGACGCCATTTTTCTTCTTTTTTTTTTATCAAAGTTCAAAATTACCCTATGCAAAAGTATTGGATACAAGACGCTTTTTTCAAATTTCCAATCAAAACTTTGTATTTTAAAAGACTTTAAACATTCAAACTTTCGATAGTATTGGAATGTTATCTCTGACCAATCAGAGAAGCACACAGTTGCTTACAAGATTGCGCTACTAATAATTTGACTCTTTGATGAGCATTCTGCAATTCAAGAATTAAAAATAGCAAAAACTAAAGAATTATCCAGAGATATGCGAGATAGAATCATTGAACATCACAAAGAAGGACAAGGTTACTAAAAAATTAGCAAAGAAATGAATCTAGAACTAAGTACAGCAGGAACTATCTTCAGAAAGTATAAGAAGTATGGCGACAATACAGCAAACCTTCCAAGAAATGGAAGACCGTGAAAAATAAATGAAAGGAATTCAAGGTGGATCAGCAGAAATGTGCAAAAAAAAAACCCTTCATTACTCGTTCTGAAATTAAATCTGATCTTGAGGGTGCTGGAATTAATGTAAGTAAGAATACTATTAGCAGAGCTCTATATCGTACAGGCTTTCATCCAAGATCACCAAGAAAAGTGCCTTACTGAAAATCAAAAATGTCAAAGACCGATTAAAGTTTGTCGAAACTTATGAAAAGAAAGGTATGCAGTTTTGGATGAAACGAAAGTTGAACTATTCGGAAGAAACACAGCGACAAGTGTTTGGCAAAAATGGCACTGCCTTTAACAAGCACAATACCATCCTCACAGTTAAATTTGGGGATGGTTCCATTATGATATGCGGATGCTTTTCATTCAAGGGCACTGGTGAGTTACAAGTTATCCAAGGTAGAATGAATGGTAGCATGTACAGGAATATTCTAGAGAAGAACCTTCAGAAATCTGCAACTTCTTTAGGACATGGTCGGACTTTCGTGCTTCAACATGACAATGATCCCAAATATACCGCAAAACTTACAAAGGAATTGTTTGAAAATAATGGTATTAGTCCTCTCAATTGGTCAAGTCAGTCTCCTGACTTGAATCTATTTGAGAATTTGTGGAATATTTTGAAAACTAAACATCATAAGCAGAATCCACAAAATATCAAGCAATTAGAGGAATTATGCAAGGAAGAATGGGGTAAAGTAACGGTGGATCAGTGCGGAAAACTTGAGGCCAACTATAGAAAGCGACTGGAAGCAGTGAAACAAAACAGAGGCTACGCAACAAAATATTAAATTGATGCACCCAATAATTTTTGCATAGGTTAATTTTGAACTTTGATAAAAAAAAATGGATTCAACTATGCTTTTTTAATTTTCTTTCCACATACAACTAAAACAACTTTACGATATTACTTAGCAAATATCAGGTTAAATGGCGAACATAAACTAGAGTTAATAACAGAAAATAACATGTACCCAATACTTATGTGTGTCACTGTATATATAAGGTATATCAAATCATCTCCGGGTGATGGAAGTTGATTTTGATCACCATAAATCAACCATTCGTCCGTGCATGGAATACTGCTGCCATATATGGGCAGGCGCCCCTGCTGTTCATCTCAGTGTTCTTGACAGGCTCCAAAAGAGAATCAGTAATGTGATAGGTACCGACCTGGCGGCTCGACTACAGCCACTTCCCCACCGACGAAATGTGACCTCCCTTTGTCTGTTCTATAGATACTTTCATGGCTTCTGCTCCAACGAACTTAAGTCACTAGTGCCTCCTCAACATGTGTTTACTCGTGCAACTGGGTCCCACACATTCACAGTTAGATTAACCAAATGTAGACGACAATTCCACTCCTGCAGCTTCTTCTCTCGCACTTCCCATCTGTGGAACTCGCTCCCATATTCTTGCTTTCCTGACGGCTACAACCTCCAGTAATTCAAATGCAATGTCAATACTCATCTATTAACCACTTGACTCTAGTTCTTTCACCACCCTGTATATCCTTTCCTTTCTCTCCACCTTTTGAAACTGTCATTACACCTGTATTCCCATCCTTCTCTTGCTCCTTTCTAACTGGTTCGTCTTCCTCTTCACTCTCTTCTAATTAATCTTTTTACGCTTATGTATCCCTCTGCACATCAGTAGCATTGCCGCCTTTCTCAGAGTGATACGATTTAAAAAAATCATTTGCAGTGTGCCCTTTCATATGCCTCGTCAAGCCCACCCTGGACTTGCACACCCTAGTGCAAGTCGGTCATTCATAGTGTGCCCTCAAGTAATCATTATATACAATAGATTGCTGCTGTAGGTGTGATCGCTGGTGACTGAGCAGATCCGCTCTGGACAGACATATTCGATTGCATTGGGCACATAGCCAGGTTGGCATCCCATGGCAATTCAGGGATCCCTTACAAACCTCTCTCTCTTCAGTTCTGCATATTTTCCTGATGGAAGGTCTTGACGCTGTCAGCAATACTATCTCTCCAAGAATTAAGGTCTTCAGTTAGAGACTCCTAGTTATGCAGACCAATAGTGCACTTGTATTGTGACTCTTTAAACTAATCATTATAACTAAGTTTGGGATTGTGATGCGGTCTTTTTCTCCTATGCATGCTGAATTATGTGTGTAACCAGGTTACAATCATCGGCATAGAGAAGATCGTACACTAAACTCAAAAA
Source organism: Ascarosepion bandense (assembly GCA_037127315.1). Lineage (NCBI taxonomy): Eukaryota > Metazoa > Mollusca > Cephalopoda > Sepiida > Sepiidae > Ascarosepion > Ascarosepion bandense. Next base: position 115,727 of record JBBBDQ010028432.1, on the reverse strand, counting down.
GATTTTTGTCCTTGCTGCAAATCTATGCATGCTGAAAAGCTCAACAGTCGACCTGTACCTTATTATAATGCCAACATGACAATCACCGAACGTATCAAGCAGTACAATTGCAAACTAGATAGAAAATAATTTAGGAGCTAGAAGATCTCCCTGCTTGACCCAATTTTCCACCCTTATGGGCCCCGTAAGCACACCGTAAAAACTGACACAAACCTCCATACCTTTATGAAAGGACCATAGAATCTTGTTAAAAACGGTTGAAGGATAGCCCAATTTTAAGAGGATCCTCCAGAGACTAGCACAATTAAGTGTCAAAAGCTTTCCTCAAACCTTATAAAACTTTCATTTCATTTGTTGCTCATAGCTCTTTTCTTGGTTTTTTCTTGCTGTGAAAATCATATCTTTGGTTTGTCTGTGTTGACGGAAACCACACTGTGGCTCAGGCAGTATATTGTCAAATATGCTCTGATCTAATCTTAATAAAAGAACAAAGGTTAAGATCTTACCTGCCGAAGAAATGATAGCAATATCTCTATAATTACCACATAATTTCCGGACACCTTTATCCTTTTAAATATATATTATACTCTCACACTCTGATTGAGCACTCTGGAAGAATGGTAGACTTTGAAAAAGAGTAGCTACTCTGGCATGTACGCATCGCTCATTCAGTAATGGATTAGAGCACTCTGGCTATTGGGCGGGCATAATGACAATATACACACTAAAATGTCTGCCTTCTTCTACCGAACGCCCATAGCCCAGAGGTAGAATCGCCGACTGACGCCAATTCGGTCGGGTTTCAATCGGAGTCTAATCGTACTGATGAGCTGTAATACAGCGAAACAGATCTGTCTGCGGATGACTATATATATATATGTGTGTGTGTGTGTGTGTGTGTGTGTGTGTGTGTGTGTGTCATTATTGCATCCCTCCAATTTCTTGGCATTTCTCCATACTTCCAAACCTTTACAATAAGATCATGCATACGTTGACTTAAATGTATTCCACCAAAACAGAACTAATTACGGCACCAAAAAAAAAAAAATGAATAAGTTCGAAGACGCCTGGATGAGTTACGAAAGAAAGTCTTTGTCTATATACATAAAAGGCAATCTATTAGTCTGTGTGTGACTGTTCCCCATGCACGCCTACATTTTTTAAGCTTCTCCATTAAAACTTTCTAGGGACACATATCTACAGGGAAGCCAGGTCGACACATACTTTTTGAATTTAAGTTCAGCAATTTTCCCTTTCGCACTTTTTAGCCAATGGAGCCGATTGTTTACATTTGCTCCGTAAAACATCTGAGATCTAAGACGGTTGCTAGATTACGTCACAGAAATCAAATCACACATGTCAAACGTGACTAAAATATTTTTTATGAAAAAAAAAATGAGCCTTTATATTTAATTTTTATTCCGACGTTTTCAAATTTCATTTGGTCAACAAAAAAATCTAAATATTTTTCCCCTTAATTTTGAAACAAAGGGAATATTAAAAAATATAGGCCTGCATAGGGAACAGTCACACACAGACTCACAGATTGCCTTATATATAGAGAGATTATATTTTAAGACTCTGCAGCAAATTTAAACGTATTTGTTTCATCCGCTGAAGACATTAAAATGTTCTGAGCTGCACAGGCAACGCCGGGCTATGATGCTTATATATATATATATATATATATATATATATATATATATATATATATATACAGTGGGGAAAATAAGTGTTGGACACATCCCATTATTCTTTATTTAACACATTTTTTATGCAGCGAATAACGCGAAAATTTAACAAGAAATAGTTACTCATTTAACAATAACAAATAACTTTAGAAATTGGAACATTTTAATGCATAACAAAAATTATATAATAAAAACGAGAATAGCCTGGAAAAAAAGTGTTGGACACACTAACACAATTTCATCTAATATTTAGTTGAAAACCCCTTATTGGCTATTACAGCTTCGAGGCGTTTTCTATACGACGAAACTAATTTGTGACAACGATTAGGCGAGATTTTGGCCCACTCTTCAACACATACTTTCTTCAAATCCTGAATATTACGTGGATCTCGCTGGTGGACCATGATTTTGAGCTCTCTCCATAGATTTTCTATAGGATTTAAGTCTGGGGACTGACTGGGCCACTTAAGAACATCTATTTTGTTCTGTACAAACCAATCGGAGGTTATTTTAGCAGTATGTTTGGGATCATTATCTTGTTGAAAGATCCATCCCTGTCGCATACCTAACGCATTGGAAGCAGGCAAGAGATTATTTTCAAGAATTTCCCGATATTTGGCTGCATTCATCTTTCCATCTATAATATGAAGTGACCCAGTACCATTTGAAGAGAAGCATCCCCAGAGCATGACATTTCCACCACCAAACTTTACAGTGGGGAGGGTGTTCTTGGGATCGTGCGCTGTGCCATCTCTTCTCCATACTCGACGTATAGAGTTAATGTCGAAAAGTTCAATTTTCGTCTCATCGGACCAGATCACATTATTCCAGTAATCATCTGTTTTCAATAAGTGGCTTCTTGCAAACTCCAGACGAGCATTAACATGACATTTTTTTTAGTAATGGTGTCTTTCGAGGTGTACGCGATTTAAGACCGTTGCATCGGAGTACATTACTAATCGTTGGTTTCGTTACTACTATACCTGCTTTTTCCAAATCTTTCTGAAGTTCGCCTCGTGTTGTTCTCGGTTGCTGCTGAACTTTTCGTACAATCTTCCTTACTGCTCGATCCGACATCTTGCGAGGAGCTCCGGTGCACGGACAGTTCACGGTTGAGTCATGCACCTTCCATTTCCTAATAAGGTTTCCTATGGTGCTTACAGGGATTTTGAATTGAGCAGATATACGCCGATAACCAATTCCATTCTTGTGCTCGGCAATAATCTTATCACGGACGACTTGAGAGAGTTCTTTACGTTTACTCATCCTGAGAACCTTCACGCGTGATGGCTTACTGGTGACTAACGTGTTCCAATACTTTCCAACGACGTAGAGTATGGTTGTGCTGAAAGGAGAGGATTCGTTTAAGTAAGCAGAGCTTTCGATTTTCCAAATAAAAAAAAGTCTTTTCATAACACGGCGAAGTTTCCTTAAAAATAATCAGAGCTTTCAGTTTTCCAAATAAAAGAGAAGTCTCTTCCCGGCTCTTTACCGAAGCTTTACGGAAAGAGCCGAGGTTATAATAGTGATAATGGTAGTGATAATAGTAGATTCGTCTTGTCTCCTTATTGTCTCGACAATAAAAAATCTCTTTTGCGCTAAATTAAGTCTTTCTTAATTCATTCGGTCTCTATACATCTTTAGCTAGGACTCTATCGGAGGCGCATTAAGCTACTATAACTCTTTTAAGTTGATCGGCGGCAGGCTTTTCTACGTTTCTTTACATCTTCAACCCGGAGCTCTATGGAAAGCGACCAGTCTCTCTCTACGGCTGGCACCCCAATCAGCATGACTCCCGGCTGAGAACTCTTTTCCCTCATCTGGACTGTAACTCCAATTAATCAAATTTCTACTGGGTCTCGACTTTTATAGTTGTTCCCAATTCTCTTGGGGGATAGAGCGAGACCCGTGATATCTTTATGCAAATCAGACCCTTGTCCAATGAGATTATTTTCCATCTACATGATTTAAGGTGGAGCTATATCATGCCCTTGGTTCAACCAATGAGGCAACACATATGACGTAATTTTTTTGTACCCTTCTTCCCAATTACATCATCTTAGGTTTTCAAAAATTTTTAAATCATTTCCCTGCAGATATGGGAGCAAGGATTTGACCTTAATTTAACCGCATCAAAGTCAGGAGACCTCACTTTTGTAGGCCTCCCAGACCTTTCTTCATCTTCAACACTGCTCCGTCCTTCTTTAAACAATTTAGCCCACTTGTAGACATTTTTTGGCTGAAACAGGTGGCACCATACACAGTTGGCACCCTTCAGCAACCAAAAACTTGATAACTGACCTCTGTTCAATCCTGGAGCATGCTTCTTGGTCGGCCATCTTTGTTAATTTAAAAAACTCTCAAATTTTGTTTTCAATCTGCAAAAAAAATTAGATCTCTTTGAAGAAGTAAAGGAATTTTTTTTTAAAAAGTCAGCTTCTATCAGTATTAGAAGTCCTTATACTGAAAAGTGCACCTTATTTATTGAATGACCCTCGTAGAAGTCCTTATACCGAGAAATTCACCTTATTTATTGAATGGCCCTCGTAGAAGTCCTTATACCGAAAAATTCAGCTTATTTATTGAATGACCCTCGTAGAAGTCCTTATACCGAAATATTCACCTTATTTATTGAATGACCCTTGTAGAAGTCCTTATACCGAAAAATTCAGCTTATTTATTGAATGACCCTCGTAGAAGTCCTTATACCGAAATATTCACCTTATTTATTGAATGACCCTTGTAGAAGTCCTTATACCGAAAAATTCAGCTTATTTATTGAATGACCCTCGTAGAAGTCCTTATACCGAAATATTCACCTTATTTATTGAATGTTCCACGTAGAAGTCCTTATACCGAAATATTCACCTTATTTATTGAATGACCCTCGTAGATGTCCTTATACTGAAAAATTCACCTTATTTATTGAATGACCCTCGTAGAAGTCCTTATGCCGAAATATTCACCTTATTTATTGAATGTTCCACGTAGAAGTCCTAATACCGAAATATTCACCTTATTTATTGAATGACCCTCGTAGAAGTCCTAATACCGAAAAATTCACCTTATTTATTAAATGACCCTCGTAGAAGTCCTTATACCGAAAAATTCACCTTATTTATTGAATGACCCTCGTAGAAGTCCTTATACCGAAAAACTCACCTTATTTATTGAATGACCCTCGTAGAAGTCCTTATAGTGAAAAATTCGCCTTATTTATTGAATGACCCTCGTAGAAGTTCTTATACCGATAAATTCACCTTGAATGACCCTCGTAATATAACAGAGCTATAAAGTATATATTAATAAATATACATCTTATCCTACGTCTATAGCACGACTCGGAGTTTCATGCATCATGCACTAATCAGGTTCTTATTATGAACTGACCGTTTCGGGATTTGAAGTTTTGATTTTTGCGTTGTTTATGGTTGTTATATATTGTAATACTGGGGATGATATTTCGGGATTTTTTAATTATGTAATTTTATAATTTAATTTCATTTAATTTAGGCTAAAACTTAAATATGAAATTGGAAAGTAAAATCTTATAATTCAAATTAATTGGCAGAATATATTTAAAGCAGAGATTATACGTTTTGTGCCTCTGAGTAAAAGAGGATTAATTTATTTATTAAAAATAAATTATTTTTATTATTTTTATTAATTTATTTATTTTAGGGGAAAATGAAAGGCATTAATAAAAAATAATTTAAAAAAATAAAAATTAAAACATTAAAAATAAAACCAAAATTTAAAAAATATTAAAACAGTCTACTGCAATTATTTACTTATTTAAAAATTGCGTAATCTGTTTTCTATACAAGATACATAAAAACGACTGATAAAATATTGAGGTATTTTGAGTGCTTTGTCAGTCATTTTAAATCAAGCTTTTTTGGATTACTTTTCAAATGATAGCTGTCAATTAATGTTCAAGAACAATCACTGAGTGTATCTATTCAAGTGACCCTTTGGCGGAGCGAAATTGACTCTTAAGGCCAACCTTGGATCTTAAGTCTCTGGTACACAAGTG
>JBBBDQ010028432.1:65000-105000 GCA_037127315.1 Ascarosepion bandense | reverse complement strand
AGGAAAACCCTAAAAAAAAACTATGGCAGTCAGATAATTTCTGAGACCATATCACCCTTTATATCTGGCCCCTCCCCAGGCTACAATCCCCTTGATTATTGTGTGTAAGACGCAGTTAAGCGAAAGACCTTCAGAATTCTCTGTAGCACCAGATATAAACTAAAGGCAAAGATTATGGCAGAATTCTCCAACTTTAGCGAGGAGACCGTCCAGAAAAAATGCAGGAAGTTCCGAAGTCGGTTGGAAGCCGTGGTTGAAGCCAATGACGATCTTATTATATAAATTTTCTCTTTAATATTAGAAAATATTTTTGCGCAATTTTGGTAGAAAATATCTGTTGAAATGAGATGTTATGAGGGTTAATTTTCATTTTTTTTTTTTTTTTTTTGCATAATTAGACAAGAATATACCATACTCTGTAAAAGTTTCTTTTAAGACCAGAAAAGCTCTTTGTTAAGGATTTCTTTTATTCATTCTTTATTTCGAACAATTTTTCTTCTTTTTGATATATCAGGCCGGTGCAAAAAATTTTTGCCGATATAAATTTCATCTTGAAAATGAAAAACTGTGTTTTTGAAAATCTTTATTCATAACAATAATGAACTTTGCTCTCTATAACTTGATTCCATCTGTCAACGAGCTTATAAATGCCTCGCTTGTAAAATTCTTTATGTTTTGAATTGAAATATGAATCTAACTCATGTTCAATCTCTTCTAGTGATGTTAACCAAAGGCCATCTAAATGATTTTGTAATCCTCGAAATAAGCGATAATCTGAGGGAGCTAAGTCAGGAGAATATGCAGGATGGGGCAAGATGGCACTTCTCATCACCTGTGACAAGCTTGCCCAAAAATGGTGTCTGAAGGTGTCGTGAAAGCGAAGATTCGCAACAAGAAACACGTTGTCGCAGGTTCTCTGGAAACGGTTCATGCGGGAACCATTTTCCGAATACTGAAATTTTCCCCATTCTTTTCAGTTGGCGTGACGCAGTTGTATGGGATACATTAATTTGATGTGCAAGTTCTCTTGAGGTTACCAAAGGGCTTTGAGTAACAGTGGCGTTCAGCACATCTGAATCAAGTTTTTGGGGGTGACAATCTGTAGCCTCATCTTTCAAGCTGAAATTTATTTTCCGAAAACGGAAAAACCAACTTTTTCTTTCACTGCATCAATTTCATAAGCATCCTGAATAGATCGTGCTGCTGCATTTGAAATGGAACCTTTGTGAAACTCACAGAGTAGAGCAGACTTAATGTGTTCTTTAGCTGGAAAGAACATGGGTGACAATATTGCAGAAAAATATGAATGATGCTTTAAAAATCTGAAAGAAAAAGTTATAAATTAATCATGGTGATATGTTTAAGTAATAACAATATGCATAAAATAAATTTAAAATGCCCCTTTTAAAAACCGGCAAAAACTTTTGCACCGACCTGATATATCTAAATATAAATTATTCATTTTTTTGAACACTGGTGGATTTCATAAGCCATTATCGAGTAGTTATGATTTTTGTATCAGCTTCATCGTTTTTCAGATATAGTGTCTTCGCGCCACGTATAGTTTCTTAAAGTATCGCTTTTTCACGTGACTGTTTGTTTCTACATCGCTATTATAAACAATTTTCAGCAATAACATTGGTTATATTTTCGCCAGGAATGATATTCGAATGTTTTATCTGAATTAACATTTGTATTTCAGTTTTAATTCTGGTTTTAAAATCTTTAAAAGTAAAAAACAAATATCTACTGAACGCTTACACAAAAGAAATAATTTTAATAAAAAGTAATGCATTCACAGCCTGATCTCCTTTTCTGGGGCTTTTATTTGTCATGCCTGCTGTCCTCATATTATTGGAGTGTTTCATTCCTGATAAGGGAAGATCATGTTGCTGGCCAACAAAACATGTTATGCTCATCAAGAAAGATTTGAAAATTTACTTATATCTACTCAACGTAGGCTGGTTTCAGATCATAGCATATAGACGAGCGGTAATATAGACGAGCGGTAATATAGACGAGCGGTAATAACTAACCCGAGAACACTAACCATGGGTATATAGTACCCAGCGCAACTGATGCCATTTTAATTACAATTTAATTAAATTTTCAGTACCTGATTTTCTTATCTAAATAATATGTTTTTCTGTATCTGTTAATGTTAATTCAAAGTACAAAGTTTGAAGTGCCTGTATGTAAAACATTTCAAATAAAGATTTATATTTAATATTTTTTGATATTTTCAAAATCGGTATTCTATAGCCATGGTTAGTAGTGGTGTAACTTTAATTGATGGTTAGTATTCCATGGTTAATCTCACTATCATGATAATTCATCTTAATAGTTATTTACCCAGCTTAACAAACATGATTGCAAAATAGAATGGTACCCAGTGAGGATCGACAGCACGATGAAGAAATCTGCCTGCGAGAAGAGCTTTAAAATCGATATTTTGTAAGCTAGGCTTCGTGGTGCTTCAGAGTCCAGACGACTATGAAAAGTAATCTCAAAATCGAAAAAAGTACTTCATAGTATAGTTAGTTCTTCCGGAGACACACTGTTCAAACAAATATTAAAAAGAGTCACAAATGATAATGTGTTGTGAAGAAGCGAGACTGCCTACGTCCTGAAGGGTCACGGCACATGGAAGAAGAAGTACTGTCAGAAACGTGTGTGTTTGCTCATTACTTACGTTTTAACTGAATAAGTGATTCTTTGGAAAGGTTTTCTAAAATGTTTTAATGGAGTTAATCATCATTATCAGCATCATTATTCTCATGATATGGGCCGAAGTGTCACATTGCAGCTGCACACCTGACCAGCTCCCCTCTCCAACTACCACAATCACTCGGTTTGCGTGTCAATGTCTGAGTCTCTGTTAATGATCTTCCAATTCGACGCACTGATATTTTCAGCTCATGTTTCCGGATTGATACTTCTGAAATTTTCAGCCCATGTTTCCGGTTTGACTCTTCTTAAATTTTCAGCCTATGTTTCCTGTTTGACCCGTCTGAAATTTTCAGCATATGATTCCGGTTTGATCCTTCTGAAATTTTCAGCCCATGTTTCCGGTTTGACTCTTCTGAAATTTTCAGCCTATGTTTTGATTTTCAGCCTATGTTTTTCTTCTCTGCCTTTTCTCATGTGTTTAGACCCTGTCTTCTTTGTCTGCCTCTTGTATAATTTTCAGCCTACGTTTCCTGTGATTGCTTTTTTGGTATTTTTAGCGCATGTTCCTACTGCCTCTTCTGATATGTTGAGACTATGTTTCCTTGGATTACCTTTTCTGTCAATGTTTCCTTCTATCTTCTGATATTTCCAGCCCATTTTTCTTCTGTCATCCTCTTTTTATATTTTCAGCTTAGGTTTCCAGATTAACTTTTCTAATATTTCTATCCGATGTCTTCCCTGTCTGACTCTTCTCCAATTTTCAGCCCATCTTCCCTCCATCTATCTATTCTGATATGTTCATCCCGTATTTCCTCAGTGGCGCACAGGAAATTAAGAATTAAAACCAACCTTTTTCTTCACTTTTACAAAACTTCACAATGACAAATCCTGGTTTTTTCCCAAATAGAAAAGGGATTGACCATGTGCTTAAAGAAAAACGTCGAAACCGGATTTCGCGAGTAGATGTTAAATTAGTTTTCTGACCAATGGGAGCGATTTGCAAGACTTTACAAGACTTAGCGATCCAGTGCAAAAATCATAGATTACTATAAATGACTACGATCAGCGACAGGCAGTCGGATAGAAGCAGCGGAGACGATAAGCTAAAATATAAGAAGGCAGAAACTTCAAGTCGACCCGGACATAAAGTCGTGCCACACATCGTCCTTTTTCTCCTTCTTTCTCGTGTGCTGATTTCTTTTACTTCTTCTTCTTCTCCATTCAAAGACACTCCTATCAAACAAACGCTCATACATACATACATACATACATACGCATAAACTCTTTCCAACAAATTACCACTACGAACGTTTCTTGATACCTTTAGGTTTATCATTGAACATTAATTTCTACCACAATTCATCTTATACTTTCCATTAATAAATTTCTATTTTAACGTGTAAAATGTATATCCTTTATTCTTCCACACTAATCCAAACACACCAATCAGCAACCTTCTGCTGCCAACAACCTTCTGATAATTCTGATACTGGTAAAGAATAAATCCTTAAGTTGTAGGGAGTTCGGTTATGTATGACACAAGGCCGAATCAAATAAACATTCACCATCACCCTAAAGCTTCACTTCTCTTTGCCTTTTCTTTTCCCTACGGTGGAACGTTATAGGAAGGTTAGTGAAAGGATTATTAATTTTGACGTAGCTATATCATTTTCTAGAAAATGATCAAAAGGACTTTCAACCGGGCTGTTTCTTGTTTGATGTTGTTTCGTACTGTATCAATTGTGATGTTCTCTATACAGAAGATGTATGTATTAGTTAAGTTCTAATTCATGAAGTTTCTTTTTCATTGTAATTTTTGCTGTTGATATGCAAGATTTGCTGTTTTAGATTTAAAAAAATATCTGAGTGTGCAAGCAACGCTGAGATGAATATTAATAATTTAAATTAGGCTTTGTGTTACTAATGGCAATTTAAATTAGGCTTTCATATTATGAGTACGATTTTAATTTAATTTGTTTATATATATATAATCGTGTGGCCCCAAGCAAGGCATTTTACTGCCACTGTTGTGCAGGGGGTTACATAGGAGGAATGTTATGAGAAAGGGTGACAGGCTACAGAGTGTGTCAGGAAGAGAGTATGAGAAGGAAGAGAATACTGATGAGTGGGGTGGACGGAAAAAAGCATGAGAGAGAGGATGTAAGTTAATGACACAGGAGGTGACTATCGACTTTAAATTTGAATTCTTGAAGATTGTAGCTGTCGGGAAAGCAAGTATGCGGAAGGGAATTCCACAGAAAGCTGATGGAGTAGAATTTGCGTTTACAATTTATTGATTTCATAGTAAAAGGGTAGGACCTAGTTGCTAATCTTGTGGCTCGAGGAAATTCGTATATAGGGGGTAGCAGTGAGCTAGGTTCATCGGAGCAGAAGCCGTGAAAGTATTTGTAGAACAGATACAGGGTAGCCACATTGTGTAGGCGAAAAAGCGACTGTATCCTAGCAGCCAAGTCGGGATCGATCACATTACAGACTCTCCGTTTGATTTGGTCAAGGACCCCTAGGTGGATAGCAGGAACACCCGATCAGATATGGCAGCAACATTCAATGCACGGGCGGATGATAGATTTGTATATGCGCAGGATTGTTTCGGACGAGCAAAGCTTCCTGGCCCTACACTGAGAACCGACTTTCTTAGCAGCGGATTTAGCTATGGATTCTATATAGTTATTCCACTTAAGGTCTGATGTGAGAGTTAATCCGAGGAGGCGCAGTGTTTTACTTTCAGGGAGAGAAGCCTGATTCATGTTAATGAGTGGGAGGAACTATTGTCTGAGATGGTTAATAGATATTAATAAATAATACTTAATTTGTTGTTACTGCGATCTACTTTTATATTAAGTCCAGTTTTAATTTATTGCCATTTTATTCTTCGCTTTTTTCTACATTTGTATATATATATATATATATATATTCAGATGACATTTTGTCTACCCCAGTCAACTAAAGAATCTTTGGTTGACTGGTGTTGATAATGCATGTCTCGAAATGATATGTTGAAATAGCTACCCCTCTGTTGTGGAATAATTTTTCGCACTGAAAGTTATAATCTTGCTATGTCGGTTGCTAATCGACTTAACGCACCCAAAATGTTAAGAACTTGGTAATCTTCCACTGAAAGCTGACTCCTTAGTATTCGGCTAACTGCCTTAGTCCAACTATGTTCAAACTTGAATTAATTAATAGTTCTACTGAACTCCAATAGAACTCTAAAAAACTCTCTAGAACTTCTAAGGACTCCTAAGAACTTCCCAAGAACTTCCCAAGAACTTCTCGAGTTAACTTCCTGTTAACTATTATTATTATAGGTGGGAGAGTCCATTATTTGAGGAATAGGTGTGTTTCACCATAACACCCTCTAAATATGATCTGAATTTACAGAAGAGAAATCGGAGAGTCGTGTTCTAATTCCAATGGAATTTCTTGCGTTCACTGACGCGCAAATACCCTTGGGAAAGGTATTAATCCGTCACTTCCTTCCAGTTATGGGTCAAATAACAGAATAAATTGGGTTCTATAGCCTTGGATGGCAACTAGTCTTCTGCAGAAAGCAATGGCAACCTACTGCGGTATAATTTTCTGCCCAGTCAGCCATGTCTCTTTCGAGATATGATCGCCCAAGTGTGTTTCACGTGTGGCACTTAACTGACTGAAAGTAAATTTATATTGAGCTCTCTGTTGGGTCAGTTTTAATATTTAAACGATATTTCTAGATCCTCTTGGTTTGTTTACCAATCCTTTCCTAGATTTTTTTTTACTTATATATATATAAATATATATATATATGTGTGTGTGTGTGTGTGTGTGTGTGTGTGTGTATCAATGATAAGTGCATATAAATAATTAAAAAAATTGAAAGTACAAGCAGTCAGTTGCTGATACCCTCTGACGAGTGGACGGACTGGTCCGTCTACAAAACTCTGAAGTCGGGATGCTGAGGGTGATATTAATCAGGAAAGTGACATACCTTTAGTCTGTGATATTTTTTTTTTATTTTGAATCAGCTAATATTTCTCTAATAAAATTTCAGAAAAGTGTATTTTATTTTTGGAAGATTTTTTTTTAATAGAGAAAATTACATCACGATAAACGACGATTGCAAAGGACACTAATCAGCTATTTTAGCAAGAAAAAATATCAATTCCAATAAATATAATAAATTTGTAGAGGTACCTTATCATATATATATATATATATATATATATATATATATATATTCCATTTGTAAACGACCTAGGTTTCTACCATGAGTGGTGTCTTCAGGCGATTTTCAATAACTGATCTAATCTTATTATGACCAGAAACTAAGTAATTAAACAATCAATCAATCAATCAATATATATATATATATATATATATATATATATTACGTAAATGTGTGCCATTCGTAAGTAGATATAAATATATAATACTGTTTAATTAAAAACAGAATATCTATTTAAATAGGAGTATCGATCAGAAATAATGGTCAAACAAATCATTTCAAATTGTCGGTTGTTTTTTACCAAGTTTCGTTAATCTTCGTTAATTTCCTTAACATGTTTAAATTTGTTGACATTACGATACATTTCAGAGCAGATATGGTCATTGCGATACATCGAAAACTGTGTTATATAGGCTTGATTAAAACCTCGTTTAGACAAATGGTCATTCGTGGTCGAGAGGTCTCAGCCGTGCCAGATCACACACACACACACACACACACACACACACACATATATATATATATATATATATGTATATATTTAGAGAGAGATAGAGAGAGAGAGAGAGAGAGAGAGAGAGAGAGAGAGAGTGAAGGAAGCTTCCGTTACCTGTAATTATATCATAACCAAAAATTTAAATTAATTTCTATATATCTAATAATGATTTCACAAATACTGAATCTTAGAAACTCAAAAGAAATAATATATAAAAAAAACATTAAATACATGAAAAATAAATAATAAATAAATATATCAAGACGCAATCTGAATGCCATATCAATAAAACCAAAATACAAGTCTCTTAGAATTGGTCTATAGTATTTTTTTAATTCAAATTAGGGGGAAGAATATAAACGACGTATTATTGTAAACGCAATTTCAGTAGCTTTGTAGTGATACCGACCGAGCATAGCGATGGACCGGATGCTTGCTCCCTCACAACCAAAAGGCAAATGACCAAATGTTGTCTCTGCGCAGGTGGATTCGCGCAGATGTCCCGGTTGAAAAATAAAAATTAATCAAATATTAAATATCCATTTCACGAGCCTACGCGAATTTTATTTATCAGCCAATGGGAAGCCCAGAATCAAATACAAGTGTGAAATCCCAAACGAGCTGCTGTGATCCAAAAAGAAGATATAAAAAGCGGACACAGACAGACCCCAGCAGTCAAACCTCGAGAGAGAAGTGTGTAATCAATATCTCCTTGACCTAAGTCAAGTGGCTACTACGCTTGCCTCTTTCCTTCTCCCCCGTCTCAAAACTACTTATTAACCTAAGGAGCGACTACATCAAAGACATTCCTCACTTACACGCTCCCCACATTCCTAAGCCTTAAATCTTTCAGCATTTTATTTGCCATGAACATTTTAACCTCCGTTGGACCTATATTCAAGTTATTACTTTAATTGTAAAAACCTTAACTGATATGTGTATACATAAATGTTATTTTCAATAAATCATTTTATAACTTATCTACCTATCTACCACCAGGCCAAATTTCGTTAACCTGCAACAGTATACAACTACCCTTCACTAGAATGGACTCCCACGACAACTAGAAAAGGAATAGATAAACAACCCACTATAGCTTCAATCTCATCATGTTCGTTCTATTTCTTACTTTGCGCATTTTCTTTCGGCTTTATTCCTAATTCGACTTAATGAAGACTTAGAAATTCGATATAGAAGAAACCGTAAAAGACCGGAAGAAAAAAAAGCTTTCGAGACAGGTTTCGTGGTTAAAAATAAATACTGACCATAAAGCCGATATGTAACAATATGGCTTTAAAAATGATTAAAAGAAAAAAAACTAGAAAGATTAATATTAAATGAAGAATAAATAATAACTTTTGAAAAAGAAGAAAAGGAAACATGAAAACGGCTGATAGAAGCTAGTTGTTAAGCAAATTATAAGACGGAAAAATAATCAAAAGCTAAAATAAAATGAAAATTAAAAAAAAACATACGAAAACAAAACTAAAAATAGATTTCGCGCCCTGGACACGTCACATGAAACGATAAAAGCGTTCATTTGTTGACCTCCTTATGTTGTCGTTGTTTCTCTACTCAAAGTCGGTCGAACAACATGGCTGTTTGATAAACGGATAAGGTCTTCCATCGCCGTGGACATATGGCGATGCGAAACACCAGGTCACATGATGCAAGGGGGCGTTCAGCCAAGAGTCCGTTTGTTACCCCAGCAACGGATACCTAGTTAACGATGACGCACTGACAGAGGACATTGATGATTTGAAAGTGGCATATTAATCGGAAGAAGTCATTATATTTTGTCTCCGTCGTTTTTCTTTTTACTTGATATTTATTTCTGTTTTATCTTTGCAGCGTTCCTCGGCATCGTCATCATCACCATCATTATCACTATCCTCAACATCAACATCAACGATACGTTTATTGTCAGATTCAGTTTTTATTCTTATTTTCCCTAAATTTATCACTTTACTTACTAATTTTACCCCAGTTATATTTACTTTTGCACGATTTTAATGACTAATTTTCATATTATTTTTATTATTGAGCGAAAGAATTGTATGCCAACACTGTGATGCTATGATCAGTCAGTTAAGTGTCAGACGTGATACACGTTTGGGCGATCATGTCTCCAAAGACTGGCTGAGCAGAAAATTATCCCGCAGTAGGTTGCCGTTACTTTTTACGGTAGACTGGTTGCCAGTCAAGGCTATAAAACCCAATCTGTCCTGTTATTTGACTCATAGCTAGATGGGGAAGAGGTGTATTACATTATTAAGTAGTAATTAGTGGGGAATCAGTTTATTCCTTCATAGCTATAAAACTGATCCCCCACTTTATGCCCAGTAGGAGCCTTAATCATGTTTTTTAAATATTATATTCAGTCAGTCAGTTGCAATACGTGATACACGCTTTGAGGAAAAGGAAAGAGTAAAAAGACTGGAAAAGAGAAAGCCGGAAAACACATCCTAAACAGGGAACAAGGTCAGCATGCTACCTTTTAAACGTTGTCTCCGAGGGAGTAGACTCCGAATAACACTTATCAAGCCATTGCTATGCTTGAACCGTATTTTTTCCTCGTCAGAAAGCAGTGCTTTATTAGCCCACGAAATTCAGATTTTTCATTTTTTTTTTAATTTGCA
Source organism: Ascarosepion bandense (assembly GCA_037127315.1). Lineage (NCBI taxonomy): Eukaryota > Metazoa > Mollusca > Cephalopoda > Sepiida > Sepiidae > Ascarosepion > Ascarosepion bandense. The sequence goes on along the minus strand of JBBBDQ010028432.1, from coordinate 94,970 downwards.
ACAGTTGCCTCAATTCAGTCATTTAAATGCCATACGTGATACACGCTTAGACGATCATGTCTCGAAAGAGACATGACTGACTGGGCAGAAGATTATCCCGCAGTAGGTTGTCATTATTTTTTGTGGTAGACTGGTTGCCAGTCAAGGCTATAGAATCTAATCTAATCTGCCCTGTTATTTAACCCATAGCTGGAGGGAAGAGACGGATTAATACTTTTCCCAAGGGTATTTGCGCGTAAGTGAATGCAAAGAATTCAACAGGAATTCTAACTCGGCTCCCCGATTTCTAGTTCTCAACCGATATCCACTGCACCACAACGCACATAAAATTCACCCAGTACAAATGTCATCCGGCAGCAAGGCGTCTGTTCGGGAGGTTGTGAGGAGCGTGGAACCACCACTTAATTACTGTTCCACTCTGACCCGGAGTGGTAGCACCTGTTAGGGTCCCAGCTATGAGCAAATAATTAACCTCCCAAACTGGGGTCAAAACACCATGAAAGTATAAAAATAGATTTTTATAGCAAAAATACCAGCCATATAGTTTTGAAAAATATTTTAAAGCAAATAATACATATTCTATTCATACGCACCTATTGTAAAAATCTTATCCTAAATAAACTATTTATGTAGTAAAACTAACCTGACAAGATACGAAGCTCAAGAGCCACTTGAGGTAGAAGTTATTGTTAAAATGATTATGATGAATTAGGTGTGATAGAAGTGAAAGAAAAAAATCATCAGAAATAATTATTATGAGGAAAAGGAGAATAGATAATGATCGACCCTTTAAGAGATTAAGATTATAGTATCCAGGAAAGTATACACATGGGAGTTAATGTTAATTATACACTAATATACAATTATATATAAGTATACACATGAGAGTTAGTCTTAATGCTGCACTATTTTGGAAAAGGCTGTGTGGGTGGAACTTTCTTTTTTTACATTTGGAATGTGGGGGAAATGAGGTTGTTCAACTCTTTAGAAGTGGCAAACTGTGTTCTAACAGTAAATGTCTGAACTAGTGGAACAAAAAAAAATAAACCTTTGAGATGAAATAAATAGCAATAGAGTAGGGATCTATATATTCATCAAGACGCCCAGTCTGGTAAGGGTTGACCACTCACATGCATAACAGGTAAATTAGGTATGATAGAGTGACATTTTTTGAGAAAAGCGGTGCTTATACTTGCAGACGTGGGTTAGTCTGAAATAGATTTTGGTTGAGTAATCAATTTCGCACCTTATTCTGATTGAAGATATTTCCATACCTACATGTACCAAACATGTTATGATCATGAAAGTGGCAAGCAAATCAGACTTTTACTGTTAGGACACACCTTGCTACTTCCACGGAGTCGAGCAACTTCATTTCCCCTGCATTCCAATTGTAAAAAGAAAGTTCTTAAATACTTCAATCTTTATCTTTTAAAAGTTCAACAATTATCTATACTCCTTTTCTTATAATAGTTTGCTGAACAGGATATTTATTGAATTAAATCCAATTACGGTAAAAGTTCATCAACGTAAACTGGGTAATAATAACACCTTTAATTATAATAATACTTAACATGGCGTACAGACGAAAGAATTAACTGATTATTTTTTTTTACGGATGAAAAAGATTTAACTAATAATATTTTGATTTATTCAAACGAGAAAAAGAAAGCGATGTTTTTTTTTTTGTTTGTTTGTTGTTGTTTTTTATCGGAAAGAGATTCGCTTTCCCAAGATGCAAATTAACTAAAAATAGGAATAAGATAAAGATTGCAATTATGATTATTGTTACCTAGGATAAAATCCCTGGGCTATGCGAGGTCAGATGTCAGGCAGCCCTGTTGAAAGAAGTAACATTGCGTACGGGTGAAAAACAATTAAGGAAAAACTCGTTGATTTTATTTCCAAAACTGGTGCCGTTTTATCGCCACAATTTTGTGCGCGTATCCAACTTGGTTTAGCTTGGCTGAAATACTCCAGTGATAATTCAGTTTAACTCTCTTAAGATCAAAATCACAACGTGGGTAAGAGAGCTTACAGTGGGAGAGGTTAACCCAAACGCATGTTATTCCTCCGTTTAATAAATTTCTATTTTAAAATGCAAAATGTATATTTTATTCTTCTTACGCTATTCCACACAATTCCACATATTCCAACCTGCCGACAACCATCCCTCTGATGATGAAAACCTTCTGATAATAATGCTGACGATAATTCAGCATAAAACTTGTAAGCAGTAGGAAGTTTGTTTAAGTCTGACACAAGACCGAATCCACAAAACATTAACCTACGCTACACACCCACCTGCGCACTCCCAATTATTTCACGTATTTCAGCTGACGTTGTGCGATTCAGAAAAAAACCCTAGGTATAGTCCTGAGTACGCTAACCACAAAAGGGACAACGTGGGTTTCTGCTTGATATAATTCTCTGATTTGTTCTTCTATGTCTTTCCCCTAATCCGCCATCACATTCATATCTCAAGGTACCTATCGGAATCCATTCGTAACTGCTCTTGTGTACCAGTTTAATATCAGAGCGATTTCTTTCCAAGCGCTTGTCAGCCAAGATGATCATATATTTATTATTATCATTACTATTCTTTTGAATTTGTCGTTTGATACAATTAGTATATACTAAGTCTTCCAGTTACATCTTACGGTAAATGAAAGTTTTTCTTCAACGCAAATCTTTTTTCTGAAAAATAAGTATGAGCAGTTAACACCATCTTTCACAACCAGTCAGTAAATGTTGGACAATATCAACAAAGATGAAGGGAAAACTTGAAACAGCTGAAATGTGGTTCTACAGAAGGATGCTGCGGAATATTGTGGACCGAGCATGTGAGCAATGACGAGGTTTTGGAAATGATGGAAACGAAAAGGAAATTAATATTGAGCATCAGGAAAAGACAAATGAAGTTCCTGTGAAATGCAATGAGGAAAGAGGGCTTGGAGAACCTGATACTAACAGGCCAGATAGAAGGACAAAGAGACAGAGGAAAGCGGCGGATAACATATTTAAAAGGCCTGAGCAGGTGGATGACAGGACGGGTGCTGAGAGACGTTACAGGAGAAAGCCTGCTAAGAGCCACCAGGGATAGGGAGACTTGGAAGGCCATGATCGCCTACGTCCTAAAGGGACAAGGTACATGAAAGAAGAAGAAGAAGATAGTAGTCTGTTCGTATAACCTCCTTAAAATCTTGCTTGGTCTTTTTATTACCTAGTTTTATTCAGGAGGTGTAGTGGATTACAGCTCGGTTTGAATAATCAAAGAGCCGTGTTCGAATCCTTGTAGCGATCATTACATTCACTTATCTACTTTGTTAAAAGTATGAGTTCAGCTATTGGTAAATAGTAGAACAAACTTGGTTGTATAGCTTTGATTGTCAACCGGTGTAGAATAATGAAAAAGAATTTCAAAACTTTATGTGGCGAAGCCGGTAATACGCAAATAATGAAAAAGTCGTTCGTATTGACTCGATGATCCCGACTACAGACGACTCACTTTTTTTATTCAGAAATTATTGGAAAATATTGGTGAAAATTGATTATCATTTATATGCCTCCGTTGACGTTGTCCATTCTCTCGAAAGGCTTATTTTTCAACCCCAGGTTGGTTTCGCCCTGAGGATTATGAATCTTGGTAAACAGCGCGATATCCGGTAATGGATGACGGTTTTCGTTAATTACGTTTAAAATTGTAATCTTTCCATTCAATCTTTTCTGAAAAGACATTATATTTAATCATATCACCCCGAGCAAGATGGTAACGCCACTGATGCGCAGGGGGCTACGTAAGAGTGAAAAGATTGGAAAAGAGAAAGCTGGAAACCACATCCTAAACAGGGAACAAGGGATGAGCCTCTTCACCTGTTCAATAGACGTGGGTGGAGTATGAACCGGGCGATAGTTTAGTCTATCTACTCCAATGGAAAAAGAAAAGAGTGAACAGATTCGAGAAGAGAAAGCTGGAAACCACATCCTAAACAGGGAACAAGGGATGAGCCTCTTCACCTGTTCAATAGACGTGGGTGGAGTGTGAACCGGGCAATAGTTTAGTCTATCTACTCCAATAGAAAAAGAAAAGAGTGAAAAGATTGGAAAAGAGAAAGCTGGAAACCACATCCTAAACAGGGAACAAGAGATGAGCCTCTTCACCTGTTCAACAGACGTGGGTGGAGTGTGAACCGGGCGATAGTTTAGTCTATCTATTCCAATAGAAAAATAAAAGAGTGAAAAGATTCGAAAAGAGAAAGCTGGAAACCACATCCTAAACAGGGAACAAGGGATGAGCCTCTTCATCTGTTCAATAGACGTGGGTGGAGTGTGAACCGGGCGATAGTTTAGTCTATGTTTTCTTCTTGAAACAAAATTTTCTTTGCTTACACCCGACTGATCATATAAACAACAAAATAAAATAAAATATCTCGTCTAAGATTAAAAATTTAAATTGGTTATATTATTTTTATTTTATGTGCCATATTTTATTTATAAAAACAAATGATAATGGTTCCCTACAGCTTCCTCGCTTTTGGTGCTAACAACTCTTCATCTTTGTTTTATCATCCATTCATTCAAACTTTCTGTTTCTTTGCTTGTTTTGCATTCAGTATGTTCTGCGAGAGTTAAACTTTCCAAACCTTCTTTCCTCATTTTATGACTCATTTTTATTTGTTATTTTATATTACAATTTTCTACTGCACTGTCTAAACCATTAATTAAAAAAAATAGTAATCATATATATATATATATATATATATATAGTCATCCACAGGCAAATCTGTGAATGATTTCTGAACCGTGTAGGGACCTCTCGATGTCATAATGAATAGTACTGTTACGGCAGCATCTCCAGGAGAGCTAACCCAGATTTTTTTTAATCATTTGACCCAAGTAAGGCGGTACCGCCACTGATGTGCAGCGGGTTACATAAAACAGTTAATTTTTTAGACAGGAAATGAGTGAAGACAAAAACGAATCAGCTACAGGGGGTGAAAGAGAAAGGACAAGAGAAGGATATGAACACAAGAGTGAAGACATTTACGGAGGTAGAGAGAAAGGAAAAGAACAAGGTACACGTGGTGATTAGAAAAGGGCTAGCGTTAAGTGGGTAAGAGATGGGAATTGCTTTTGCATTTAAATTCTTGGAGGCTATAGCCGTCAAAAAAGCAAGTTTATGAAAGGGAGTTCCACAAGCGGGAGGCGCGAGAAAAGAAGCTGATAGAGTAGAACTGTCGCCTGCATTTAATTGATCTAACCGTAAAAGGGTGGGACCTTATTGCTAGTCTGGTTGCCCGAGTAAATTCTTGTGGAAGGGGCACCAGTGATCTAATTTCTTCGGAGCAGATGAAAATATTTGTAGAAGAGACAGAGGGAAGCCACATACCGCCGATGAGAAAGTGGCTAGAGTCGAGCTGCCAGGTCGGGGCCAAACAGATTATGAGTGCATCTTCAATGTTTGTTTCACTGTCTATAAGTATCGTGGACCCGATTAAAGGTAAAGCACGAATAACGCAAAAACAACCAAATAGGAAATACGAATCTAATCTAAACTTATCTATAAATGGAACTTTGTCTCTGTGTGTGTGTCTCTGTGTGTCTGTCCGTTACTTATAGACTCCGAAACGGCTGAACCGATTTTTTTGAAAATTTACACAGTTGTACTATAAACGTATGCGAGTGTTCTTAGCTAGGTTTTGTGTCGAGGTATCCCCGATAAATATCGAAAATCGATAATCAAAAATATCGGGTTATAAAAGGAGTGGTCCGATTTTAATCAAATTTGATACACTCATAGACAAAGACATAAGAAACGATATTCAGAAGTTTCAAGGTTGCAGTTCTTACAATAGTGCAGAAAATCGATAATATATATATATTGTCATCTGCAGACAGATCTGTTTCGCCGTATCACAGCTCATCAGTACGGTTAGACTCCGATTGCTTTTTTACCCAGGATTGAAATTCGACCGAAATGGCGTCAGTCGGCGACACTAACCCTGGGCTCTGGGGGTTCGGTGGAAGTAGGCAGACTTTTTTTTGCGCATATCATTATATGCACCCAATAGCTAGAGCGCTCTAATTCATTTCACTGAATATCATTGGTACCTAAAGGAAACAAAAAACAAAACACCCACAATAAAGTGGAAAATCCTAAAAGAAGCTAAAACCTGTAAGTCCTTAAATGAACCCTGTTCATTCTGCTTATATGAAAAACTGTTTATTATTAGATCCGTTAAAAATAAAAATTTATTAAACAAACGTAACGAAATTAATGTCATATGTAGACATTGTAAATTATTCACATTAGAAAATGGATAAAATCTAAATGAAATAACATGCTCACTGAAAAATTAGATAAAAATAAAAATAAAAATAAAGCCAAAAATGGAATAAGTTAGTTTTCCTTTTTTTTGTTTTTAATAATTCCCCCCTTTGTATCAGGATAATAAACTTTACAGCAAATTGATAGATGGAACGAAAAAATAGCAGTTCGAGGTTTCTTTGGAAAAAATCTTTTCTTCAACAAATAGGCTAAAGGGGACGAGAAAAGGAGATGGGTACTACAAAATGGAATATCACATCAAATATAATAAAACTGAAGGGAAAATGATAATATCAGGTAAATGCAAAGGAAAACAGACAAGAGAGGGATAGGGTCAAGGAAAAAGAAAAAAAGAGGAGGAAAAAGTTGGTTAGCACAGAAATTCTTCGGGGTCAAACCCCAAAGTGAATCTCCATTCTTATTAGCCACACACACACAAAAGAAAAAACACCCACATACATTCACAGTAAACTAAAAGTATTTGTCATTTAAATGTAAATCGTCTACACAACCACACCAGCATTGCCTGATGATGAGAATTAATCTCGAAACATAGAAATTTCCATGTAGCAATGTAAAATTGACATAACCATATAATTAGATTATATTACATTAAGCTCTATAATACTCATTATATTGAGCACTGTTTATAATAAAATAAATGCCAGAGCACTCAAAATATAAAAAAACCTTGAGTCCTCTTCACTTGGAATTACATATATATATATATATATATATATATATATATATAAAAGGCAAAATGTTTGTGTGTGTGTCTGTTTATCTGCAGGTTTGTCTGTATTTTTTCAGTCCTTTTATTTTAGTTTTTGCTTCGGGTTTGGTTCTAAGGAGGTATAATTGTAGTTCTTAGTCTCAGCCATGATACCATTTACTCAGAGGACTTATTTAGCCTTCAATATTCAGTCTACGACGAAAAAAACATATTTGATGTAGATACCAGGAAATCAAAATTTGACTTACATCCATTCATTTTTCTTTCAGTCTACGGTTTCGCTTTAACTGGAAACAACTATTGCTTTTTAGTCTTTCGTGCCAACATCCAAAGAGTCTGAGCTCCAGGACCATGGATTAATTTTAAAGCTTTTATTACACCCGAGCAACGCCGGGCTATACTGCTAGTATGTAATAAATACGGAAAGAATACAATACTTGGAACTTGGTTAGTAGGAACGATAATACGAGTTATGATTCGAACTGGGACTCGTAATGGTCGTTAAGGTAGCAGTGTTCATAGACCTACTCTCGGCTGATTTCGTGCCGCTCTGAGGGCGCTCTCCTTATGCTACTTCCTCTTACCTCTTGTGAGGGGAGGTATAAGTAATGGTTGGAAGTGTTCTTTCAGTCTGTCGGTGATGCTGCCATGACACTAAGTATGCGAGGGCTTGGAGAATCTAATACTCACAGGTCAGATAGAGGGAGAGAGAAAGACAGGGGGAAGAAGAGCGTAACGTTATACGACTTAGATACTCACCGATTATAATAATATTCTCTCACTACCTTTTACACCCAATAGTGTGTAGGGCAGTAACTTTTTGTGACTGTTTCCGTAATAATCTGTTTTTTATGGGGTTGGGTTGTTAGCCCTACGCCCAACCCCCAAACCTAAAGGACCGGTGGACTATTCTTGGTCCTTACGTTTACAGCACCTGGTATTCCCAAACTGTCACCCATCTAAGTACTGACCAGGCTCGATGTTGCTTAACTTCGATGATCGGACGAGAATCGGTGGATTCAACAAGAAATAGAAGTAGACTTATAATAATATACGACAACATAAATCGCCACGGTCCCGGATTTGGTGCCTACATCAAAGACGGGTTTCCCTGTGAAAGTGACAAAAAACGAGAAGGGAAAACTTGAAGCAGCTGAAATGTGGTTCTACAGAAGGATGTTGCGGATATTGTGGACGTGAGCAATGACAAGATGTTGGAAAAGAATGGAAACGAAAAGGAAATTAATATTGTGCATCAGGAAGAGACAACTGAAGTTCCTGGGACATGCATTGAGGAAGGAGGGTTGGGAGAATCTGATACTAGCAGGTCAGATAGAAGTAAAACGATACAGAGTAAAAGAGCGGATAACATATTTGAAGGTTCTGAGTAGATGGATGACAGAAGGGGGGTTGCGTGGTGTAACAGGAGAAAGCGTGCTAAGAGCCACCAGGGATAGGTAGATGTGAAACACCATGATCGCCTACGTCCTGAAATGACAGGGCACATAGAAGAAGAAGAATGTCCGTTATTAGTGTTTCCGTCTTTGTTCTGTATCCTCCGCAGATTCATTATGATTTCTTTTTGAGGCAGGGTTCCCAAGTCTTACCCTGTTATTTAACCCATAACTGGAGGGAAAGGACGGATTAATACCTTTCCCAAAGGTACCAGTGCGTAAGTGAATGCAGGGTATTCAACTGGAATTCGAACACGGCTCACTGATTTCTCTTTCCGAGCCGATATCCACTGCACCACAACGCACATCCGTCACTAAACGCTTACAGCTCCTGGTATTCTCAAGCGGTCAGCCATCTAATTACTGACCAGGCTCAACGTTGCTTAACTTCGGTGATCGAGCGAGAACCGTGTATTCAACGTGATATGGCCGTAAACCAAATGAAAATGTGTAACTTTTTGTTACACATTATGAAATGGCGACTCGACTGCAGCCATTTCCCCATCGTCGAAATGTGGCCTCCCTTTGTCTCTTCTATAAATACTTTCATGGCTTCTGCTCAGACGAACTTAAGTCACTGGTACCTCCTCAACAGGTGTTTACTCGTGCAACAAGACTGGCAACTGGGTCCCACCCATTCACAGTCAGGTTAGCCAAATGCAGACGACAATTCTACTCCTGCAGCTTCTTCTCTCGCACTTACCGCCTGTGGAACTCGCTCCCGTATTCTTGCTTTCCTGACGGCTACAACCTCCAGAAATTTAAATGAAAAGTCAATACTCATCTAGTAACCACTGGACTCTAGCTCTCTCCCCACCCCCGTATAACCTTCACTTTCTCTCCACCTATGTATCTATCATCGCACCTGCTTTCTCAGCTTTCTATTGTTCCTTTCTAACTAGGTTGTACTCCTCGGTCTTTTCTAATTAATCTTTTTACATTTAAGTAGCCCCCTGCACATCAGTGGCGTTTCCGCCTTGCTCGGGGTGAAATGATTAAAAAAAAAAAAATAGTAATAAAAGGCGAAGCGACCGGTTTCTCTCCCGCTAGGCAGGCCTCTACCGGAGATTTAAATTAGAATTAAAATAAAGTGTGGCATAGAAAATGACAATCACACACACACACACACACACACACACGCACACAGACACACACACACACACACACACACATATATATATATATATATATATATATATACTTTGAATGCAAAAAGAAGAGGCTTATTAGAAAAGTCCCAAATGAGATCCTAATATTAAAACTGACCCAGCCAGAGAGGTTAATGTAAATAGGATTATGTATTACAGAGCCAATATATATATATATATATATATATATATATATTACATATAAATACATTTTTACCTTGTTTAGGTTTTTTTTATCTGACCAGCAATAATACTTCCGATTAATTAGGTTATATATAAACTATTTCGAGTGATGTTCTTTAGCAATAAAAGGTTTGTTTTTATCTATTATAAATTTATTTCAATATTTATCCCTTTACACATTTATTTTTTTTTGTTTATATTTGAAGCATTCATTTTACTTTTAGGTTTTTACCTCATGAGTTATCTTTCCATTCTTTAGATGAATTACTTTTTTATATATTTATTTACTTATATTTCCTCATCCCTATTCCTTCTAGGTACCACCAATAAATCACTGAAAAAACAGCTTAGTATGAAGGAAAAAGGCCCCAAATTAAACCAAAGTTTTATCGGGAAAATATTTATGTTATTATTAAGTGGTTAGATAAAAGTATTTTTTAATTATTTTCTAAAATTTTGAATCCTGTCTAACACGTTCTAAATTTTGGTAGAAAATCTTGTTTTTCTTTTGTCTGTGACGGCAAACGTAATATTACCTAAAGCAATTTTTTGCTGGTGAAAGACATTAATTTGGAAATTCTTGCAAAATTCAAATAATGGTCAAATTTGGATGAAAATTTCAGGACTTATTCCTAATTGAATGAACTCATTTTTTTAAATAATTATTTTTAGAAAATCTTCGCACAAATATTTTTTCTTTTCACCCCAATTAATTTCGGAAATGTCTAGAAATTCGCGATCGTCTCCCTAAGAACCTAATATTAATTAAATTCAGGAGTCATTGGGAAATGATAATCACCTGTCATGTTTCTTCAAAATTTGCCCATTTTTAGAAAATCTGCTCCGAACTGCGAAAACAAAAATGCAGTGAAACTATGTCATTTTTTTTATTTAGATAAACTTTTAATTGCTTTATAATCAATATAAATTAAGAATGTAGTCTGAAAAGAAAAAAAATCACTGAATAATGAATTTTTACAAGAATTGTTTTCATTTCTATTATTTTTTATTATAATAATTTATAAAGTTTAAAAATTTTAAACATTTCCTTCTTCATCGTTACTGCTAGTGTGTTAAATTAATGCATGAAGACTACATTTAATAAACGAAAATTGAAAAGCTTTATACAAATAATTTCGTCAATGGATTTTTAAAATAATTAAAATCTTTTAATTGATGACTCGTATTTTTTACGGGTGCGTGTATACCATTAAAAGGTCACGTTTTTCAGAGGTTGCGCTCCATACATGTAAAAATAAAAAAACTTATATAAACATTTTCGACAGGGTACAATTTTTTCATCTCGCTTCTGTGTTTCCTATGGCCTACGTTTCAACATCTTTGCAACATCTTTGCAAATCATTCCTTCAAAATTTAAATCAAGTTTTATATTTTAATTCGTAATTTCCTGATTTTGTTAAAAACAAAAAGTAATTATGAAATTCACAATTTGTGGAGGTACGTAAAAAGAATATGAAAAATAGATATTAAAAATAAAAATTCATAAATGCCATAACATTTAATAAATTATTGAGTTGCCTCTGTTGTTATATAATTTCATTCTGTTATTAAACTGTAATTTTTTTAAAGAAAGTTTTATATTATTTTCATTTTGATTTTTGATAAAACATTTCCAAGCGTAAGGCTATAAAGCTAAACTAACTAAAATTCTATAAAATATTGGATAATTGCTGAAAATATTGTGTTAAATTTTTAAATGTTAACTTATAGTTAAAAATCAGAAAAACGAAGCGTACGATTAAGATTATGTCAAATTCATCATTCACACTCAGCATTGTTTGACTGCTTCCGTCTGTCATGTCAATTATCGCCTCTGATAAGACGATGATAACCCCGATAACAAGGCTACCGTAATTAAAAAATGCTTTTGTAGTACATTTGAGACAATAAGCAACTAATTTGTTTCAAATCAGATAAGGTAAGTTTAAATTCGCTAATTTGAATAAAATAATGTGTCAGTGAAGTGTATTTTATTTTTGCAAGAATTGTGTCGATCGATGAAAAATGGCGGAAAAATTGAATTTTTTTTTTTTCATAAAAAAATTTTAGATTTTGATCAATATAATTTCGGTTTAAAATATACCAGGGTATTTTGCTTACTGGAATTAGTAAGTTTACTTGCTTGGCTTTCAATTACAGCTAAAATTAAATCTTCGAGAAAGCATTTTTATTTTTAAAAATTTGATTTAAATTTAGGCATCGAAAATGAGTGGAGGTACTTACCCTATTTTCTGAAGTTGCTTTTTAGCGTATATTATTTTGATCTCATCGATAGTCTTAATATTGTGCTTCTCTAAGCGCAGCTTAGATGTGGCACAAGGCCGAAAGTATGGGACACCCAGTGAGGATCGAACTCACTACTCAACTGTAATAATTCTAGCGAGACAATCTTGCTAACCATTACACTACTTCAAGATAGCTGATAATAGCGAGTCTCTCCTCTTCCTTCCCACGTCTCCCCTGTCTGTGTATCCAAAAATAACATTTCCCTTTCTCCCTTTCTTTTTCTTTCTTCTTTTTATTTCCTCCTCCTTTTCTTTCCTATTTTTAATTTAGCTATGCTTTTTCTTTTCCTTACTAACATACACATTGTAACGAATTTTCGAATTTCCCCATTTAATCAAAAAATTGCCGATGAAGCGGGTTTTGCCCGCAGAAGTAATCATTCGATCCCATTTCTGAATTTATTATATATATATATATATATATATATATAGTCATCGTATCACAGCTCATCAGTACGGTTAGACATCCGATTGCATTTAGCCTAGGATTGAAACCCGACCGAATTGGCGTCAGTCGGCGATTCTACCTCTGAGCTATGGGCGGAAAAAAAAGGCAGACTTTTAGCGTATCATGCATCATACGCCAGCCCAGAGGTAGCATCACCGACTGACGCCAATTCGGTCGGGTTTCAATCCTAGGTTAAAAAGCAATCGGTATCTAACCGTACTGATGAGCTGTGATACAGCGAAACAGATCTGTCTGCGGATGACTATATATATATATACTCTAAAAAATCCATGGGTAATAGATGTTAGGCAGTTAAGCAGCCGCTCCTCAGACCCAAATCATACAACAGTTAATGTTTAAAATCATCCCGAAAATAGTCACATACAGACACTCATGTGCCCATACCGTTACAAATATCTATTCTCGATATGGGCACATGAGTGTCTGTATGTGACTATTTTCGGGATGATTTTAAGCATTAACTGTTGTATGATTTGGGTCTGAGGAGCGGCTGCTTAGCTGCACAATATTTATTAGCCATGGATTTGTAGAGTATCCAAAATATTTTCAAGATTATATTACTCTGTTAAATTGAATAAAAAATTTTTCAAGCTTATATTACTCTATTAAATTTAATAAAAAATTTAATTTAAGATTGATTTTTTTGGAGTTTGTCTCGACTGAAATTTACCTGACAAAAATACCAAATATTCTACGTTATATATTCAAAGAAAACGGTTGAATTCCCTTCATTTTAACATGTGAAGAAATTATAAAACAGCCTTACACACAAAATAAACAGTTTTCAAAGAAAACAGTCAAATTCCCTTCATTTTAATATCTCGTGACTTTGCACTATACATGAAGAAATTCTAAAAACTAAAATATTCTGTTAATCTTTTGAAATGATTTGTGAGCGTCTTTGTGGTTGCAAACACTGTTTGTTTATAGATACGTAATTTAAAATAAAGCTCATTTCGTCTTTTTGCCTTGATAAAGTCCATCACAGGACAAAATGCGTAGGCGATTTAATATACAGTTTTCCTCTTGTCTTTATTTTATTTAACCATTCTGTCCTTAATCTCAGATTATAACTGAGTATATATATATATATATATATATATATATATATATATATATATATCCGCAGACAGATCTGTCTCGCTGTATCACAGCCCATCAGTTAGACATCCGATTGCTTTTACCCAAAATTGAAAGCCGACTGAATTGACGTCAGTTGGAGATCCTACCTCTGAGCTATCGGCGCTCGGTGGAAGAAGGCAGACTTTTAGCGTATTATGTATTACTCCAGTAGTTAGAGTGCTCTAATTCATTAATTAATGATCGATGCGTAGATGCTAGAGTAACTACTTTTTTTCAAAGTTTACCATTCTTCCAGAGTGCTCAATCAGGGTGTGAGATCGTAAAGGTATCTCTACAAATCTGTCATATTGAATGGAATCGATGTTCTTTTTTTTACTTTTTTTTTTTTTTTTGCTAAAATATCTGATTGGTTCCATTCCATTTTTCAATCGTCTTTCATCGTAATGTAATTTTCTCAATTAAAATAAATCTTCCAAAAATAAAATATACTTTTCTGAAACTTTATTTCAGGAATATTAGCTGACTTAAAGTATAATTAATCTGATTTGAAAATAAATATCACTTACTTTAAGTTTAAAGTAACACATAAATTAATTTTTAAAACAAACAGTAACAACGTTTTTAACAGACAGTTGAAAAGTGAGGAAAAGATGATAACGGATTTGTTGTTCGTCTACGGAGACTTTATTTGCAAAATACAATTTAAGAAAAATGACGTGAGTGCCATTCTTATATAAGTTTTAACTACACAGTAATCTTTAAAATTTTAGAAAATATCCTCAATAATCTAATTTTGACTTTAAATATACTATAGTCATCGCTCTTATTTTAGGATAATGTCGTATATGGTCGCCCATGCGTTCAAAATGGTTATGTTTATGTACAAAAGGATGTGCGTTGTGGTGCAGGAGATATCGACTCAGAACGACAAATCGGTTTGCCGAGTTCGAATTCCAGTTGAATTCGTTGCATTCACTTACGCACAAATACCCTTGGGAAATGTATTAATACTTCTCTTCCCTCCAGTTATGGGTTAAATAACAAGACAGAATGGGTTAAAAAGTTTTCAATGAATAATAATTTTTTTAAAATTTAAATTACAATAGTTTATAAAGTTCTGTTCTTCTAAATTTCTGCATTACTTTGAATGCCTCAGCTGATATTGTTATTAAATATAGAGTATATTTAATGATCAACACTTGAAAAGCTGTCTTCAAACTCAGAGATTTTTAAAAGAATATTGAATATTTTTGTATATTGTCAGTTAACTGTCATACGTGATACACGCTTTGGGCCATCATGTCTTGGAAGAAACATGACTGACTGGGCAGAAATTACCCCGCTGTAGGTTGCCATTACTTTCTGTGGTAGAATGGTTGCCAACATTCATTTATGATGCTTTAAATCGAAAAGAAGAATACACCCATCAACAAAATTTGAAAACATTCAGTAGATCTACGATCATCGCACGATACCATAAGTAAGAACATTATATAAGTTTCAAGAAATAGTCTGGAGCTTTCGATAAGTCACTTAAATGTCATCACGTGATACACGCTGGGGCGACTATGTCTCTCCACAATTTCCTCACCTAAATCACAGTTGACTCTCGGTAAAGTGCCATTCGTGATACACATCTGGGCGATAATGCCTAATTCGAAACATGACTCACTAGGCAGAAGATTTCCCCACAGTAGGTTACCATTAATTTCTGCAAGAAACTGGTTGCCAACCAAGGCTATATAATCAAATCCGTCCTGCTATTCAATCTTTTTATCCAGATCAGTCAATTACCCTTCGTGATACACACATCTTTCGAGATATGACTGACGTGCAGTAGATTGTCTTCTATAGCCTTGTTTGGAAACCAGTCTGTCCTGATATTCAACCCATAGCTGGAGGGAGAAGAGATGGATTTCCCAAGTTTATTTGAGCGGGCGTTAATAAAAAGAATTCGACTGGAATTCGAACTCAGATCTCTTTCTTATTCCAAGCCGATATCCATTATACCACAATACACGGCTTCCATAATTAAAGAACGAAAGTCCTTTTGATTCTCGCCAACAGATTGTTACAAACAACCTGGCATCGTTATAAAAAGGCTAATAAATATGCAAAAGCGTAAAGATATGCAGAGACAAAGGAAGATAAAAAGATAAACAATAATTGTACTTATTGAATAGATTATCGAATCAAAGATTTGTCTTTTGATATAAGTTTGTGTAAATTACTTTACCAGTTAGGATTTCCTTTCTCATTAAATATTTATATACGAGGGTCATTTAATAACTAAAGTGAATTTTTTGGTATAAGGACTTCTAAGAGGGTCATTCAATAAATAAGGTGAATTTTTCGGTATAAGGACTCCTACTAGGTTCATTCAATAAATAATGCGAATTTTTCGATATAAGGACTCCTACGAGGGTCATTCAATAAATAATGCGAATTTTTCGATATAAGGACTTCTACGAGGGTCATTCAATAAATAAGGTGAATTTTTCGATATAAGGACTTCTACGAGGGTCATTCAATAAATAAGGTGAATTTTTCGATATAAGGACTTCTACGAGGGTCATTCAATAAATAAGGTGAATTTTTCGGTTTAAGGACTTCTACGAGGGTCATTCTATAAATAAGGCGAATTTTTCGGTAAATAAGGACTTCTACGAGGGTTTTTCATTCAATAAATAAGGTGAATTTTTCAATATAAGGACTTCTACGAGGGTCATTCAATAAATAAGGTGAATTTTTCGATCTAAGGACTTCTACGAGGGTCATTCAATAAATAAGGTGAATTTTTCGGTTTAAGGACTTCTACGAGGGTCATTCTATAAATAAGGCGAATTTTTCGGTATAAGGACAGATACAGATAGAAACTTACTTTTTAATTTTTTTATTTACTTCTTTTTCAAAGGGATTTTACTTTTTTGCAGATTGAAAAAATCTTTGAGAGTTTTGGAGATTAGCAAAGATGGCCAACCAAGAAACATGCTCCAGGATTAAACAGAGGTCAGTTATCAAGTTTTTGGTTGCTGAAGGGTGCAAACCAGTTGAAATTAAAAGGAGAATGTCAACTGTGTATGGTGCCACATGTTTCAGCCAAAAAAATATCTACAAGTGGGCTAAATTGTTTAAAGAAGTTTGAAAGTGACGATGAAGTCAAAAGTGCTGTGAACGATTGGCTGAGACATCAGTCCAAAGATTTTTACGCTGAGAGAATACGGAAGCTTGTACACAGATGGGAAAAGTGTGACACTTCTGGAAGACTACACTGAAAAATAATTAAAAAAAAGAAAGTAAGCTTCTATCTGTATTAGAAAAATTCACCTTAGAAAAATTTACTTTATTTATTGAATGACACTCCTATTAAACACAATCCTGCACATATATAAATCTACCATCCGCCCGTGCATTAAATATTGCTGCGATATCTGGTCGGGTACTCCTGCTATCCACCTAGGTGTCCTTGACAAAATCCAACAGAGAATCTGTAATGTGATCGAAGCTCAGATACAGTCACTTTCTCACCGGCGCAATGTGGCTTCCCTGTGTCTCTTCTACAAATACTTTCACGGATTCTGCTACGATGAACTTAGCTCAATGGTGCCCCTTATATATGAATTTACTCAAGCTACAAGATTAGCAACTAGGTCCCACCTTTTTTTTTTTACTGTGAAACCAATAAAATGTAAATGCAAATTTTACTCCATCAGCTTCTTTTCTCGCACTTCCCGCCTGCATCCTCTCTCTCATGCTCCTTTCTCCGTCCACTCTACTCCCATCAGTATTCTCACCCTTCTCTTACCCACTTCCTGACACCCCCTATAACCTGTCACTCTTTCTCATAACTTTCCTCCTATGTAACCCCTTGCAAAACAGTGGCAGTAAAATTCCCTGCTTGGGGCGATATGATTATAAAAAAACAATTCTATATTATTATAATAGGGATATATAGTGTGGGTCAATTCTACATTACAATCAATATATACACTGACCCCTCAATTTCTGGCCACATTCATCCTTTTTCTTACCCACTTCCTGACACCCACTATAACCTGTCAGCCTTTCTTATAACTTTTCTGCAAAACAGTGGCAGTAAAATGTCTTGCTTGGGGCGATATGGTTACAAAAAAAAAAAAACAAAAAAACAATGGGTCATAACTTCTCAGCTGAATAAACGTTCGTACAACTTCTTCTATATGCCGTGTCCCTTCAACGTGTAGGCGATCATGGCTCTCCACAGTTTCCTGTCATTAGTAAATTTTGATTTTGTGCAACGTCCCCTAAACCCTGTTCTGCAAAACATTTACACAAGCACGTTAGATAGTTTTTCTCTGTCTCTCTTGCTTTCAATATGTCCTGTGAGTGTTGCATTTTCTAAGTGTTCTTTCCTCATTATGTTTTCTAGAAATCTTTCGATATTTCCGCGTATATCTGTCCTCTTTTGCTGCGTAAGAGTTTTCCGCTGTATTCCTTCCATCTCTGAAGTATTTTTCTTTTTAATATCAGTGGCCCGGCCTTGGATTTGATCGACTTGTTAGTTCTCTTATTCTTTAAAGCGACGAACCTGAAGGAGACTACCACCACCATTAGATTTGTTGTTTTTCATTTTTTTTCTTTTTTTTTTTTTTTTTACATTTTTCAGTGGAATTTTATCGATTACACACTGAACTTTCCGATTGACAAAAAAATTTTGAAAAGATTTCAATATTTAAACAATTTTAGTTGGGTGGGGGCTCAGTTTTTCATACAACGTTATAGTAAATCGATCCTCCATTTTGGAACCACTCACCGGTACAACATTACCACCACCTGTAAATTTGTTGATTATCAATTTCTTTTTACTTTTTTCAGTGTAATCTTATCGATTAAACCCTAAACTTTCCAATTGACAAAAAAAAAATTGTAAAAATTTAAACATTGAAACAAATTTAGTGGCGGGGGGGGGGGGGGGGCTCAGTTTTTCATACAACCTTTTAGTAAATCGGTCCTGTGCAGTGAACTTTTTTGCTTGCGCATATTCAACAACTGCTGAATCTTTTGCGAAATTTTTGAATAAAGCCATTCTTGGAGTTTTAGAGGAAGACACCATCGTAAGAACTGAAGAAAACTTGAAAAAGATAAAAACAGCAGCAACAACTCGTCCAAAACAAACAAAAAAAACAAAGCGACCCCAACGCCACTGATTCCAAAAAGGGGGATCGATTTACTATAACGATGTATGAGAAACTGAGCCCCCACATAAATTTGTTTTAATATTGAATTTTTTCCAAATTTTTTATGATGATCGAAATAATCGATAAGATTTCGCTGAAAAAAGTAAAAAAAAAAAATGTAAAACAAGAAATTTAAAGATGGTGGTCGTCTCCTTCAGGTCCGCCTTTAAAGCTGATCTGCTTCATCTTTAATACTCATTCGTTCCATTTCTGCGCACTTTTTATTGAGTCATTTTTATAGCCTACCTGAATTTATTGGTAATCTCTTTGTTCTGTGTTCCATATTCCTGTGCCATACCTTTGTTACAAGGATGCATTTATATATAAAAATAATATTAATAATGCATAAAAAGTATTAGTAAGAGATTCTATTAAGTCCTACTTGTTATTCCAAAATAGTTTTAATTCATGAAGTAGAGAAAAAAAATAGAGAAATTAGGAATAGAACGTTTTGGAAGATTGTAGAAAATTCCAATAAATCCGAGAGAATTCGAAAGATTCTAGAAATTTTTTTTTAATCATTTTACCCCGAGCAAGGCGGAAACGCCACTGATGTGCAGGGGGTTACATAAATGTAAAAAGATTAATTAGAAAAGAGTGAGGAGTACAAACTAGTTAGAAAGGAACAATAGAAAGCAGGTGCGATGACAGATACATAGGTGGAGAGAAAGGGAAGGTTATACAGGGGAGGGGAGAGAGCTAGAGGCCAGTGGTTACTAGATGAGTATTGACTTTGCATTTAAATTTCTGGAGGTTGTAGCCGTCAGGAAAGCAAAAATACAGGAGCGAGTTCCACAGGCGGGAAGTGCGAGAGAAGAAGCTGAAGGAGTAGAATTGTCGTCTGCATTTGGCTAACCTGACTGTGAATGGGTGGGACCCAGTTGCTGTTGAGGAGGCATCAGTGACTTAAGCTCGTCCGAGCAGAAGCCATGAAAGTATTTATAGAATATGCAAATTAGGTGATAGCCCCTATAAAATATGTTTTGAGCAGTGAGTAGTTAGTTGTTACCAGGGTTTGTTGATATTATCAACTCCGGTTATGATTCAAGGATTTATATCCAACCGAAAGAATCACTAAGAAGTTGCCGACCAACTACAACCTGAAAGCGAACCTCATGGAACTATATGGGTTAATAGATATTTTTGTCTCTTTCATTGACCATACTTTAAAATTATTCTTTATATACTCATTTGAGAATTTCCAAAAAGAATAGCGCTTAACTTCCTCGCCAACTTAACTGGGTAAAGATACTGACCTTACCTTCCCCTTCTCTTCTCGTAACACTCGCCAGTAGTAAACTCTATGTTTCTTGTTTTGAATGCAACAAAAATTGTATATTTGTAAATATTTTATTTGGTGTGTTTTGTAAATTAAATATTTGTTTGTGATTTTATCTTTGAGTTTTGGTCAATCATTTTTTCGTCTTTTTGTTACACTTAACACGTAACACATTGACATTGTTTTTGTCTCCTTTTCCTCATGCCGATAATTTCGTCTGCCATCAATCCCTTTTTCCTTGTTTGTTTTTCTTGCAATGATCTCAATTGATGACGTCACTGAAGCTTTTCTTAATTTACCTCACTTTGAGTTTCCCTTTTAAATTTGTTTATTGCATATATTTTAAAAAATGTCCGTATATTTCTCCGTTACATTTATCTCATTCAGAAGTCTGTCGTATAATTTGGGTTCCGCTTTGACCCTCTTCAATTTTCATAGTTTCACTGAAAGATGATCGCACCCGCATTCGGCACTTTGGTATGATTTGCACTGCTAAACTGCATTCCTGAAATTCTTATTGATCGTTATGTAGCCAATGAACTGAAGGCGTCCTAGTGTTACCCTATGTTATAAGGTTAATTCAAAAGTTCGAAGAGCTATTTTTAAAAGAATGTTAGGAAAATATAAGAACTGTCTCTTGTAGGAATTTTGAAAAAATGCTGAAACTTGATTAGACACTCTGCTGAAATTAGAGTGAACTCTCACCGGTTTAGTCAGTAGTTGGCGTAGCCGAACAAGATGCTGATCAAAGATACATTGTTACATCATCGTTGCCGATACGACGCAGTTGTTGTGTTGCTTGGTTTTGTATAATTAGAAGATAACACAAACTTGAATTAATGACGTTTATTTTTTATATACAACTTTAGGTTTTTACATCGAGTTAACAACCGTTAATTTTCGTGTGTGGATACAGGAACCGACTAGCTTAATTCTCTTCATTCTGGGAGGATAGTAGTAAACGCGTCTGTCTCTTCTGGACTCAAGTTGTCAACTGACAGTGTCTTCCTCTTTTCATATCTCCTACCAAAACTACTGTCCTTAACTCCTACTTCTTACTCCTACTTCTTACTGCTACTCCTACCAAAAGAAACCATTAACTTGTTTAACGGTTTTGCCGCCCAATTTTAAATTCTTGGCGTCAGTGTGTCTACCTTTTTCTATTTTTAGCACACTCGCCATTTTATAAACCATAACACAGTAAATAATCGGGTTCAACGTATACTTTATATTCCATGGTTTCTGTGGTTCTTCAGCTGCTATTATTTCTTTCAATTATTATTTCGGTAACTTTATTGTTCTAGAAACGTTGCTTTCTGTTATGGTGTCCTACCTACACTGGAATGAACTCTTCCTCCTTCATAAATACTAACCTGCGAGACTTCCTAGAGACGCAGTGTAACTTCTCAGTTCGGACGGACACTTCTATCTGCTGGCTAATAACGCTCTTATTTTGAATGTATGTTCTGTTATTCCAATACTCTAGTTCAACCTACCTTCTTCTTTTCGTGTCTTTCTTCCTGGCCTTAACAGTCCACAAAACTTTCTCCCTCTGCAGTTATTGTTTTTAAAAGCTCTGGTGATTCCCGCTAATTATTGCTTTAGTTAATATTTGTTTATATTTCTGAAATGAGGTATTGTGTAGCGGCCTAACTACTTTTTTTTGTTTGTTGGGTAATGAGAGCTTCTCAATTTTATGTATGTACAAATAAGTGAACAAACAAGACACAAGACAGAGGTAAATAAATTTTAATTATAACAACAACTGTGAATTATAGAAAAGGGGTAAAAATAAGTTATCTCCCTTGTACTGCAGATATTTGCAAAAATGAATGAAACACCTTTTTTTTAGAGATATGTGTTTAAACAATAAAATATTTTTGAATTGTAAATGGCCCAAAGCCAATGTTCAAAAGTTTGTATGTAGACAAATAATTGAAACAGTTCAAATTGTGAGCTGGAAATTTGTGAGTCGGAAAACAGTTTGTATGTTCAAATAATTTGATACAGTTCAAAGTTATGAGTTGGAAGATAATCTGCAAGCAAAGTGTGTGTGAATAAAAAATGTCAAAAATACTTGCGGTTTAGCTGAGAAGTTGAAACAATAATAAATTATTATACCAGGAGAAAATGTTGAATGCAAAAAGCTGGTATTGCAAAGTTTTGAATATTTAACTTAACTTCTCAGTCAGGTAAAGATGAAACCGGCTTATTTTCTTTTAAAAGAGTAGGCGAAAACATATATTGCCTTAAAAGAAAAGTGAGCTGGAAACAATAGGTCTGGTGGCTTCAAAGGATAAAGAGTAGGCGAAAACATATATTGCCTTAAAAGAAAAGTGAGCTGGAAACAATAGGTCTGGTGGCTTCAAAGGATACTTTCCAACTGGAGCTTGAAGAGCGGGAAGATTCCCGCTTTTTCGAAAGAGAGGCAAAATGCTGCTGCTGATGCAGAACAAACCAATGAAACGTTTGGTTACAAAAAGAAGATGGTTTGATTTATTTTACAATTTTCCTTCTCGAACTTTCTATAAAATATTGGTGATACGAGGGTATCGTAGAGAGCTCGACAATTGTAATTATTTACACTATTTGCAATGTTTTGACTGTTGTCTAATCTTTTGTGTCGTATTCACGATGTTTCAGCCGGTGTACGTTTCGACCTTCTTCAGGTGACTGGAATTTTGAACGGAGACCTTTCTTTCGTTCATCGGGGTAGATTTCGAACTGAATCCTTTATTCCATTTACCGGGGTAGATTTTCGTAGTTCCATGAGTCGTGCCTTTTCGAGATATGTCTGTATTAGATGTTTGTAAAAAATTAAAAACATCATGATTGTAATATGAGCTTTGGTAAGAATGGCTAATAAGATATTAGGTTTATAAGTCCCCAAAATTCATGCACTGATGTCTTCAAGGACACATTACCCAGTAGTTGGATTGATCCAGTGACTGGATTCAATACCTAGCCACAGCAGATTTGAAAAAAAAAACTTAGAGAGTTGAGTTAAAGGGAGATAACAAATACTGAGACATCTGGAAGAGGCATGACTCATGGAACGAGAACAATCTAAAGGTTGCATATGTGTGCTTACAATTTGAGTTAGCCTGGAGTTTAACATATTGCAGTTTAGAAAGTGCTTTAAGTTATTTAAATGTTAGTAATTTTATCCTTAATCTGCATATGTCAAAGAGGTGAATACATGGGTATGTCTTAGAGTGCCCATTGCATTTCTAAATTGTTTGTTGTCATGCTTTCTATCTGGGTTTTATGTTTGCTTCCGGGCCATTTTCATGTCTACTCACACCTTGGGTGCTCATTAAACCAGGTTCTGATTTTTATTTCACCAATAAACCCATTTTCCTTGGCGTTTGATTGGTTGGTTGGTTGGTTGGTTGGTTGGTTGGTTGGTTGGTTGGTTGGTTTTGTTTTATAGCATAAAAACCTCGGTGGGTCATTTATTGCCAGCTAAATTTTATTTATTTGTTGCTGGTAATAACTTTTTCTTTCAACAATTTATTGTTTTTATATAAGTTTTTATGTCTAGTAATACTTTTTTCTTTTCGAGTACATTGGGGATTTGTTTTTAAGGGCAGAGTTCCCAAGTCCTACCCTGTTATTTAACCCATAACTGGAAGGAAGGGACAGATTAATACCTTTCCCAAGGGTACCAGTGCTTAAGTGAATGCAGGGCATTCAACTGGAATTCGAACTCGGCTCACCGATTTCTCTTTCCGAGCCAATATCCACTGAACCACAACGCACATCCGTCACTAAACGCTTACAACACCTGGTATTCCCAAGCGGTCAGCCATCTAATTACTGATCCGGCTCAACGTTGCTTAACTTCAGTGATCGAACGAGAACCGGTGTATTCAACGTGATATGGCCGTGAGCACGCACATCCGTCACTAAACGCTTACAGCACCTGGTATTCCAAAGTGGTCATCCATCTAAGTACTGATCAGTCTCAACGTTGCTTAACTTCGGTGATCGAGCGAGAACCGGTGTATTCATCGTAAGCCCCTTCGCGTTTGGGATCCGAGTCCATAATACACGACGACCTCGTTTTCTTTATAATTTTGCATTTATCCTCTCCTTAATGATAACACTAATTTTTTACGATGGTACGCACTGGTATTAGACATTCTTCTGTGTATTGTAACGCATATTAACGGTCGCATTTTGTTTAACTGAGTGTGCATTTCATCCAACTGCTGCCAGGAATTCTCTGTTTCGATCCCAGAAGGAATAAACCAATGATGGACCCCACAATCTTCTGTTCATGAAATTTCAATTTTGGAATTCGATTTTAATTCGATTTTAATTCGATTTTCGCACACGCAGCATCGAGTACACTTCAAAACGTCGAAGTCTTTGGCTTTCACTGATAGCATGTGGAATTCATTTACGGAGTTTTGGGGGTGTTTTGTTTTGTTTTATTTGTTTTTTTTTGTTTTTTGTTTTTTGTTTTTTTCACCTTGCCAATTTCTTGTGATTGTCTGATATTGTTGAAAGGCTGACACCCGTTATCTAAAACATTTTTTGACACTTTGACGTGGGTTTTGTTCAACTAGTCTTTTCAGATGTTGACTGTCAATTGCAGATCGACGTCTTCTACCATCTTTGATCCTCATGACGCGTATCTACACTGAGGACTTCAGAAGTTAGTGCTGCACTGTCTAATCACAAGTGGATCCTTCACTGTTAATATCGGCAGCGGTTTTAGAAGCTTTATGGCCAGAACTTGAACTTATTCAATGAAAAAATCGTATCTTTTCTTTTTTCATGTTTATGTTGAAAAAATATAATATTTTAAGTCAAATTGTAAAGGAATTAACACAAAATTAACAAAAAAGAAAGTTTAATCATAAGCAATAAGTAACATATATTATAATAATATTAAAACACAATTAGGATTGTATATTAATAATAAATAGCGAACGACTCTAGAGGAAGGAATTATCATACATTAAAAATGTCTGACAGATGTTTACATTAGGCCAATGTAGATTTACAGTGATGATTGCAGACACAGAAAGGAAACTACAAGACCTTCTAAAGAAGGTAGCTGAAGAGAGTGACAAAAAAGGACTACAGGTGGGGGATACTAAAATCATGCAGTTACAAAAATTTAAATATCTGGGAAGTGTTCTAACCCAAGACTGACAGTGCGACACAGAGATCCAAAGGCGAATTGGCATGGCGAAGGACGCGTTCCAGAAGCTGAGTAAATTACTAAGACACAGGAAAATTTCACTATAAACAAAGAGAGTGCTAGATTGCTATGTGATGTCAGTTCTTCAATACGGCAGTGTATGTTGGACAATATCATCGAAGATGAAGGAAACACTTCAAGCAGCGGAAATGTGGTTCTACAAAGAGATGTTGCGGATATCGTGGACCGAGCATGATGGGCTGTTTGAAAGAATGGCAACGAAAATAAAATTAATAGTGAGCATCAGGAAGAGACAACTGAAGTTCCTGGGACATGCAAAGAGGAAGGAGGGCTTGTAGAACCTGCTACTGACAGGCCAGATAGAGAGTAAAAGAGACAGAGGAAAGCAGCGGATAACATATTTGAAGGACCTGAACAGGTGGATGACAGAACGAGGTTTGCGTAGTGTAACAGGAGAAAACATACTAAAAGCCACCAAGGATAGGTAGACGTGGACAGCCATTATCGCCAACATCCTGGAAGGACAGGATACATCGAAGAAGAAGAAAAAGAGGAAGAAAAAGAAAAAGAAGAAGAAGATTGCATGAAAAAATAAGCTTCAGGCTGAGTTCAAGCAAAGTTGAACCTAGATGGGAGACAGTCTTTGGAAGACCAGGTGATGTAAGCTTGAATGTGCGGGTCGTGTAGTAGATAACGGCACGAAATTGAAAATCAGGGAGCAGAGTTCAAATTCCAGTCAGTTTTGTGACATCAATATAAGCGAAAATAACCTTGGAAAAGGATGAATTTACCTCGTCCTCCACCGGAGACCAAAATTGATGAGTAGAACTAAAAAAATATAAAAGATAGATCTAAGACAAAAAATATGTAAACAATCGAACTACGACAAAAATAAATCAAATTATTGAACTAAGAAAAAATATATCGAGTGATAGAATTAAGACAAAAACTATATAACATAATCGAACTGCGGCAAAAATAAATCAATGTACAGAACTAAGAAAAAATATATCGACTGATAGAATTAAGACAAAAACTATATGAAATAATCAAAGTAAGACAAAAATAAATCAAGGTATAGAACTAAGAAAAATATATCGACTCATAGAATTAAGACAAAAACTATATGAAGACAAAAATATATCGGGTGATAGAATTAAGACAAAGATTATATAAAATAATTGAACTACGACAAAAATAAATCAAGTTATTGAATAAAGACAAAAATATATCGAGTGAAAGAATTAAGACGAAGATTATATAAAATTGTCGAACTACGTCAAAAATAAATTAAGTTATAGAACTAAGACAAAAATATATCAAGTGATAGAATTAAGACAAAAACGGTCCTTACGTATTATCGGGAGGACCTTTGATAACAAGGTGTTATAAGCCCGCTTATAACACCAAGGAACTGGAAAAATCAGGCTTTCATCACCTCAACGTCAACCACAAGTACAACTTTGTGGATTCGAACACCGGGGCTCATACGCAGACAGTGGAACGCCTATGGGGATCGACAAAGTGGCGAAACAAGAAGCACTGTGGCACTGCACGTCACCATTTGGAGTCGTATTTGGCCGAATTCATGTGGCGGAAGCATGTTGCCTGTACTGATGTCTTTGAGTCACTTTTGGAAGCAATTGCGACGTTCTGGCCTCCGGAATTACAAATGTAATGTTATTTTATTGTTTTAACCGTTTCAATAAATAATTTACTTTAATTTTTGAGTCGTTTTTTTAAAGGTCCTCCCGATAATACGTAAGTACCACAAAAACTATATAAAATAATCGAACTACGACAAAAATAAATGGAAGTATAGAATTAAGGCAAAAATATATTGAGTGATAGAATTAAGACAAAAATTATACAAATAATCGAAATACGACAAAACTAAATAAAGTTATTGAACTAAGACACAAATATGTCGAGTGATAGAATTAAGACAAAAATTGTATAAAATATTCGAATTACGACAAAAATGAATCAAGTTGTAGAACTAAGACAAAAATTATATCGAGTGATAGAATTAAGACAAAAACTATTTAAAATAATCGAACTATGACGAAAATAAATCAAGGCATAGAACTAAGACAAATATATATCGAGTGATAGAATTAAGACAAAAATTATAGAAAATAATCGAACTACAACAAAATTAAATAAAGTTATTGAACTAAAACACAAATATTTCGAGTAATATAATTAAGACATAAATTATATAAAATATTCGAATTACGACAAAAATGAATCGAGTTGTAGAACTAAGACAAAAATTATATCGAGTGATAGAATTGAGACAAAAATTATAGAAAACAATCGAACTACGACGAAAAGAAATCAATTAAGACAATTAATTAAGACAAAAATATATCGAGTGATAGAATTAAGACAAAAATTGTATAAAATATTCGAATTACGACAAAAATGAATCAAGTTGTTGAACTAAGACAAAAATGTATCGAGTGATAGAATTAAGAAAAAAATTATATAAAATGATCGTACTACGACAAAAATAAATCAAGTTATTGAACTAAGAGAAAAATATATCGAGTTATGGAATTAAGACACAGATTATATAAAATATTCGAACTACGACTACATGAATCAAGTTATTGGACTAAGACAAAAATATATCGAGTGATAGAATTAAGACAAAAATTATATGAATTGATCGAACTTCGACAAAAATAATCAAGTTATAGAACTAAGACAAAAATATGTCGAGTGATAGAATTAAGACAAAAATTATATGAAATGATCGAACTTCGACAAAAATAATCAAGTTATAGAACTAAGACAAAAATATGTCGAGTGATAGAATTAAGACAAAAATTATATGAACTGATCGAACTTCGACAAAAATAATCAAGTTATAGAACTAAGACAAAAATATGTCGAGTGATAGAATTAAGACAAAAATTATATGAACTGATCGAACTTCGACAAAAATAATGAAGTTATAGAACTAAGACAAAAATATGTCGAGTGATAGAATTAAGACAAAAATTATATGAACTGATCGAACTTCGACAAAAATAATCAAGTTATAGAACTAAGACAAAAATATGTCGAGTGATAGAATTAAGACAAAAATTATATGAACTGATCGAACTTCGACAAAAATAATCAAGTTATAGAACTAAGACAAAAATATGTCGAGTGATAGAATTAAGACAAAAATTATATGAACTGATCGAACTTCGACAAAAATAATCAAGTTATAGAACTAAGACAAAAATATGTCGAGTGATAGAATTAAGACAAAAATTATATGAACTGATCGAACTTCGACAAAAATAATCAAGTTATAGAACTAAGACAAAAATATGTCGAGTGATAGAATTAAGACAAAAATTATATGAAATGATGGAGCAAAGACACAACAAGAACAGATGTGTTTCATATGCATTTACAGGATTTTCCAAAATACTTTGTTCGAATTTATTAATTTGGGAACGCCTCATGTCTAAAATAGACGAGCAAATAAAAAGATTATATATATCTCCATCAGTGAATTAGTGCCTCGAACTCTCACAGATGTTTTTTAGTCGTCTTTCTTGACAAATCCTGGTCGAGATTCAGACATTAAAATACTTAACATTTTTCATTTCTTGCAGTGAATAAAGAAAAAACATTCATGTCACACTTGGTTTGAAAAGAAGATCTTGTTGAACCAATTTTTTCTCGTTTAGTGAGACGTAATATTTAAAAATCAATCTACTTACCATAATCACTGCTACCTTAATTATCGGCCATTTTAATTACCATTAAAAATTGCTATATAACATTAATTATGAATTATTTTGATACTGCGGAGCTATGGTATAACTGGACATTTGTTTGACCTAATCCAGTCATTCCTCTCTAACCGTACATTGAAGGTGGTATTAAACGGACATGCCTCCCAAAACTACCATACGAACGCGTGTTTCCCTCAAGGCTCTATCCTAGGCCCTACACTCTTTCTGCATTAACGATCTCCCCGATGTCATAAGATCCCAAGTAGGCGTGTACGCCGACGACACCACAGTTTACTCTCGCCTCGATCAAAAATCTGGAGTGGGCGACAATACGAAGCTCGTTGCCGAGCTTTGAAAGGACCTCCAATCCGTAGTGGACTGAGGTAAAAAAAATGGCTCGTAAATTTCAATGCTTCCAAAACGAAGCTGCTATCAATTAACCATCATAGACAATCGCACCTACCTCCCATTAGCATGGAACAGGCTTGCCTCCCAGAGAGTAAAACTTTTAAATAACTTAATGAATTGAACTTCGTTTAGCATAATAAAGTATAATTAATCTTATATGACAATTTCTAATGATAAATAATAAAATCATAGTCGGGATTTAACGAAAGGTTAAAATATCAAAGACATCAGTGAATATTTTAATAAATTGAATCTTATGAACAAAAATAAAGCATCAGTTTTTTAATGGTGACGAACACAAACGTGGGTTGTATTATCTCAAGATTTAAATATCGAAAGCATCAAATAATGTGTAAATAAGATTTATTCTAATTTTTTTTTTACTTTAATCATTTCACCTCAAGCAAGTCATTCCACTACCACTATTACGCAGTCTCTGTACTG
>JBBBDQ010028432.1:0-62500 GCA_037127315.1 Ascarosepion bandense | reverse complement strand
TCTTTTCTTTCCTTCATTATTTCTTTCTTTCTTTCTTCCTTTCTTATAGTTTAAATCTTTGGCATTTGAAAGAAATGATAAAATCCTACATACAAACAGAAATATTATTCATAAAACGCAAAATAACTGATATTTAAAGAACAATATGAAGATGCAAATTCATTAGACTTAATATTATAAATAAAAATAAAAATATAATAATAATATTAAAAATATCAATAATAATAATAATGATAATGAAAACAAAAAGAAAAAATATTCAATAATAAAAGAAGGCAGTAAATACAAACAAGATTTACAGTTAGTAAATTCTGTAGAAAAGCCAAACAGAAGCCAAGAATCAACCTTTGCGGCAAAAAATATGAAAATGAAAGCCAAAGATAAAGCTCTTGAACAGATGAAACAGCGCTGACAAGACAAACCTCTGCATGGCCAATATCCAGTACGTGCCAATAAATCCTATGTTGACAAAGTTAATACTCATCGATGGTTACGTGCATCTGGATTATAGACTGAGACTGAATTTATATCTGTGTATTGTCTTTTTTTTTAATATCCTTTATTTTACGTTTAACGAATAATATTTATGCTTGTGCATCGGATTTCATAATTTAAAAAAAAAACTTTTAAAAGGTTTGAGCTGCAATATTGTAACTCATGTCAATATCTGTCCTCAATTCATTTCCGGCCCAAATTCAAAATTTCTCTCTCTTTCTCTCTCTCGCTCTCACTCTCTCTCACTCTCTCTCTCTCTCTCTCTCTCTCGTTTCCATTGTCTCTCTCCTTTCGTCCCTCTCTATATTTTCTCAATTTTTCCCTTTATTTTCCTCTTTAAATTCCACTCCTTGTGTATCTTTACTTTTCCTCTTTCTTTTCTTTTTTTTATAAAAGTACAATTCTCTTCTTTTTTTTTTTAATGCTAAAAGATTTGAACCCAGACACTGTATAACCGATGTCAATATCTGTCCGCACTTCACTTCCGGCCAAAATTTAAAATTTCCCTCTATTAACCGTTTCCATTTAACATCTTTTTACTTCGTACTGAATTTTTCCCAAAACAAAGTAAATGTTGTTTTCATACAATCAAAAATTTAAAAAAAATAAAAACGTTAATTTCCATCATTGCTAACTATCTGATGAGACATTGTTTTTTTAATGTCGAAAGAAAATGTACAATTTTGTAGTAGTTTATAGTTTTTCACATGTTCTAACTTAATAATTAATAATAAATATTCATTGCTCTATTTTTACATTGAACACTGCTTTAAATTAATGTTTTGAACGTGTAAATTTTATTCTCCGTTCATATTCATTTGTATATATATATATATATATATATATATATATATATATATATATATATATATATATATTGTTAAATATATCATACAATGAATATGTATTATGTTTAATCATAAGCCGTACTTAACATCGTATTTTGGTTTAATTTCAAGTCAAAATAAAGACAAAAATTGTACATTTGGATATTTTTTATTATACTGGCTCTAAGCATAAACTTTATGTTTGGGCTGTCTTCAGAGAGATTATAGGGATGTTACTTCCTGTTTGGTTGTGTTTATTTGTCGTTTAATGAGGTTCCATTGAAATTTCTTGGTGTTGGGATCATTTAATGCTGCGACATCATGTAACTTAAATTTACTATATCGAGGCAGCAAGTAATTTTCTAAACATATGCTGTTAAATATAAGAGACAATGAATGTCTATTATGTTTAATCATGAGCTGTTCTAAACATTGTATTTTGGCTTTAATTTCAAGTGAAAATTAAGACAAAAATTGTTCAACATTTGAATATTCTTTATTATGCTGGTTCTAAGCCTTCGGCTCAGATGATATATATATATATATATATATATTATGGACTCTCTCATCGATTTCGATGTATGAGGGTCTAATCTTAGGAAGACATCCACCCAAAGATTTGTTTATAGTGGTGAAGGCATTGTGTAGTACCATCCACACTTTTTGGAACCGCTGATAACAAACAATCGCTGCAGAAATCTGTCACAGATCGCATGAACAGCGGAGCTCAATTATTTAACCCATAATTGGAGGGAACGGACGGATTAATAGCTCTCCCAAGGGTACTAGTGCACAAGTGAATGCAGTGAAGTGAAATTGGAACTCGGCTCACCGATTTCCTTCCAATATGTATATATATATATATATATATATATATATATATATATATGACCGGTGTACTCAACGCGACATCACCGTTATATATATAATCATATTGTAGAAATTTTGAATATTTATCATTTGCAAACGACTTATTACGCGACCTGAGTTTCTACAATGAGTCGTGACTTCAGGGAATTTTCAGTAACTGATTTTATCCCTTGTTTTTAAGAACGCTCACGTAACGGTGTTTTTTTTTTAACGCTCACGTGGCAGGGAATTTTTGAACGCGCAATTTTTAAAATTATAAGCAATTATGACGTTTTCATCCCTGGTTGTTTGAACCTAAGAGGTTTTTAGTACACAAAAATTTTGTCATACGTCATGTTTGAAGCATTTCTGAAATCTTTTGATTGGAGTACGCGAAAGATAATCCGTGAGTTTGAACGGATTTTGTTAAAAGGAAGCAAACATTATTTGCAATTTATTTAATCGGATATGTTTAAAATAAAATTTGCTGCCTAAATACGCAATATATATATATATATATATATAGAGAGAGAGAGAGAGAGAGAGAAAGTCATCCGCAGACAGATCTGTTTCGCTGTATCACAGCTCATCAGTACGGTTAGACTCCGATTGCTTTTTAACCGAGGATTGAAACCCGACCGAATTGGCGTCAGTCGGCGATTCTACCTCTGGGCTACGAGCGTTCAGTAGAAGAAGGCAGACTTTTTAGCGCGTATATCATTATACACGCCCAATAGCCATGGTGCTCTAATTCATTATTGAATGAGCGATGCGTATATGCCGGAGTAGCTACTGTTTTCAAAGTCTCCCTTTCTTTCAGAGTGCTCAATCAGGGTGTGAGAGTGTAAATATATATATATGCACACAACTGTTTTTATTATGATAGAGAAGAATGGGTTTGTCGTTCCTTCTAAAGTCTTTTCCTCCGTTTTCAATTGCAATTGTCCCTTTGCATCTTAGTCGCGTAATCACCTTTCTTGGGGTGAACTGATTAAAATAATTTCAAAGAACAAATTTGCTGACCATTCTACCTAATGCATCTGTAATTCTATGTGTTTCGGTGATTTATTTTAGAGTTTCTCCTTCATTTTTAAATGGGGAAAATAAACGATACCAAATTTGAAATTATATGATTTCGATAATAATGGAGTTTAATTACCAACTCCTGCACGAACGATATTTAAACTAAAAGATTGTATATCTGTCTAAAATGGTGGGTAGCTAATCCCAAATTGCAGACGATTGTTCAGGCACACTTGTATTTATTCAGTACTCACAGAGCTTACACGTGGTTTATGCTGCAACAATGTTGAGCGAACCTTAGTTACAGTTTCTGTGTGAGACCGACTTATCCGGTGTGTGAAACCGACTTATCCGGTATGAGACCGACTTATCCGGTATCAGACCGACTTATCCGGTGTGAAACCGACTTATCCGCTGTGAGACCGACTTATCCGCTGTGAAACCGACTTATCCGGTGTGAGACCGACTTATCCGCTGTGAACAAAAATATATCTGAACAAGGCAAGCACGCTCAAACCCTCGGTTACCATGTCTTGTGAATTTTACGATAGCACAACCACCATTGACGGCGTCTTCAAAGATAACTGTCTTCACAATTTCACTCACAAAGCTTGGGTCAACCCATGGTATGGTCTTCAAGCTCTTTCCAAAGGTGCAACACGCTGGGGTCACCTCCTCCAGACCGATAACATCAAGAAGTCACCTTACTGACAAATCGACCATGGTGAGAACCCGGGCTCCATGGTCACGAAGCGACCACGCCCATACTGAAAAAGATTAAAGAGCCTCAAATACACATTTCTCTAAATTTGCGTATTTTTGCACCAAAAATATTATTTTACATTAAACAACAAAAAAAGATTTTTAGTTTGTAACTACTAACAGTATAGCCCGGCGTTGCTCGGGTGTAATGAAAGCTTTAAAACTAATCCATGGTCCCTGAGCTCAGGCTCTTTGGACGTTAGCACGAAAGACTAAAAAGCAATAGTTGTTTCCAATTAAAACGAAACAACGAAAAGAAAAATGAATGGATATAAGTCAAACTTTGATTTCCTGGTATAGATATCAAATAAGTTTTTTCGTCGTAAACTGAATTTTGAAGGCTAAATAAGTCATCTGAGTAAATGGTATCATGGCTTAGACTAAGAACTACAATTATACCTACTTAGAGCCAAACCCGAAGCAAAAACTAAAATAAAAGGGCTGAAAGAATACAGACATACAGGCAGATAAACAGGCACATACACAAACATCTTGCCTTTTATATCTATATATTATCGATTTTCTGCACTATTGTAAGAACTGCAACCTTGAAACTTCTGAATATCATTTCTTATGTCTTTGGCTATGAATGTATCAAATTTGATTAAAATCGGACCACGCCTTCTATAACCCGATTTTTTCGATTATCGATTTTCGATATTTATCGGGAGTACCTCGACACAAAAGCTAGTTAAGAACACTCGCAGACGCTTATAGTACAACTGTGTAAATTTTCAAGAAATTCGGTTCAGCCGTTTCGGAGTTTATAGGTAACTGACATACACACACACACACACACAGACAAAGTTCCATTTATAAATAAGTTTAGATACAAATATATACACAATTTTTCATTGCCTTTCTTGACAATCAGGTTTTCCATGTTCTTTTAATTTCAGCAAATGGCGTCGTAACGTTAAATAGGCAGAGATACAAGTTTTTGCTTTCCTCACAAAACTTTTATTCCATTTGCAAATTTAGACTAAGCAACCTGAAATCGTCTGTTTATCTGTCCATTATTTTTAATATACGTGGGAATTGCAAGAATTTTTTTTTATGTCGAACAACAAAACCGTAAAAGAAATAAAAATATGACTAGCAATCTAAATTTAGATCTGAAAAGAACGAATGTTAATCTTATGGTACAGGTGGGCAAGAAACAAAAACACAGGCTCGTCTTGATTTCATCAAAGCGAAATATTGGACTATAAAAGAGGGTCGTGTTAAGTTATCGGAAGCAAAGAAAGAAAATGGCGCCTATATTACGTTATTGTTATTATCATTATTCGTCTGTGTAGCGTGACGCGGACGACTGTGACTCTCCATAATTTACTGTCGCCTGTAGCAATTGTCATTGGTTGCTATTTTATTGTCCCTTCAATTGTCTGTTTTACCGTCCATTTACGCAGGTTCGTTATGTTTTTTTTAATCATATCACCCCGAACAAGGCGGTAACGCCACTGATATGCAGGGGGCTACATAAGAGTGAAAAGATTGGAAAAAAGAAAGCCGGAAACCACATCCTAAACAGGGAACAAGGGATGAGCCTCTACACCTGTTCAATAGACATGGGTGGAGTGTGAACCGGGCGATAGTTTAGTCTATCTACTCCAATTGAAAAAAAGAAAAAAAGACAAGAGTGAAAAGGGAACAAGGGATGAGCCTCTTCACCTGTTCAATAGACATGGGTGGAGTGTGAACCGGACGATAGTCTAGTCTATCTACACTAATTGAAAAAAAAATAAATAAATAAAAAGAAAGCAGTGAAAAGATTGGAAAAAAGAAATCCGGAAACCACATCCTAAACAGGGAACAAGGGATGAACCTCTACACCTGTTCATGGGTGGAGTGTGAACCGGGCGATAGTTTAGTCTATCTACTCCAATTAGACTGCTAAATGCGCTTTGATAGTTTGAATATTTCCCTGGCCTCTTTTATGAACAAAGTCCACGACGGAAACGAATTCGAATAACAGTCGAGATCAAAACGAGTTTTATGACCTTCTTTTTCTCTGCGTCATCTCCCTTCGGGACGTGGACTATGATGGCCCTCCACTTCCCCCCTACCACTTGTTGCTGTTAATATCTCTTCTCCTGTTATCCTACTCAATCCCCGCTCCATCATCCATCTGTTCAAATCTATCAAGTATATCATGCGTTGACTTCCCTTGACTCTATCCATCACCTGAGCATCAGGTTTTTCAAGCCCTCCTTCCTCATTACATGTCCCAAAATGTTCAGCTGTCTTTTTCTCATGTGAAGTATCAGGATGCCCATCCTCTCCAAAATCTCGTCGTTGCTCGTGTGTCCTGTCCATGGTATCCTCAGCATCCTTCTTGATATGGTGCCCTTCTACGAAGAATGGACTCTTCCTCTTTCTATATAATTACCTGCAGAAGCAGTTAAGGACCGCAATTAACGGCAGCTAGTACGCAATTAAAGCCAGCTACAAGTCAGGCAATAAGCAGCGTAACTCTACCGTTCGGACTTACTTATTTCTATTTACTTATTATTATTAGCAGTTACTTTGTATCTATGTTCTTGTTATAGTAATACACTGTGTCTTCCGTGTCTTAATTCCGGCGCAAACCGGATACTACAATTTGCGGTAAAGTTTTTCCACAACACTTCTGTAGAACAGCATTTCGGCTGCTTTCTTTCATCTTTGATGTCCAACATTTGCTGCCATATTGAAGGACAGACATCACATAATAATCTCTCTTTTGTGTTTATAGCTAAATTTTCCTGAGCTTCCTGAATGGGTCCTTAGCCAATTCAACTTCGGATCTCTGTGTCGCGATTTTCGTCTTCTGTTAGAACACTTCCAAGGTAT
Organism: Ascarosepion bandense; assembly: GCA_037127315.1. Classification (NCBI taxonomy): domain Eukaryota; kingdom Metazoa; phylum Mollusca; class Cephalopoda; order Sepiida; family Sepiidae; genus Ascarosepion; species Ascarosepion bandense. The sequence continues at coordinate 55,712 of JBBBDQ010028432.1, read as the reverse complement.
TTAAATTTTTGTACCTGCTTGATTTTAGTATCCCCCACCTCTAGTTGACATTTTGGGCTCCTCTGTTTACTGATAACCATGCATTTAGTGTTTTTGTAGTTTATTTGTAGTGCTTTCTTGGGGTTACATAGAAGGTAAGTTATGAGAAAGAGTGACAGGTTACATGGGGTGTCAGGAAGTGGGTAAGAGAAGGATGAGAATACTGATGAGAGTGGAGTGGACGTAGAAAGGAACATGAGAGAGAGGATGCAGGTTAGTGAGACAGATGATGGCTATTGACTTTACATTTGAATTCTTGAAGATTGTAGCTGTCGGGAAAACAAGTTAACGGAAGTGAATTTCACAGGTGGGAAGTGCGAGAGAAGAAAATGATGGAGTATAATTTGCGTTTACAATTTATTGGTTTCATAGTAAAAGGGTGGGACCTAGTTGCTAAAAGGGTGGGACCTAGTGGCTCGAGCAAATTCATGTATGGGGGGTACCAGTGAGCTAAATTCATCTGAGCAGAAGCCATGAAAATATTTGTAGAAGAGACATAAGGAAGCAACATTGCAACGGTGAGAAAGTAACTGTATTCAAGCTGCCAGATCGGGATCAATCACATTGCAGATTCTCCGTTGGATTTTGTCAAGGACCCCTAGATGGATATCAGGATCAGCCGACCTGATAAGGCAGCAGTACTCAATGCACAGGCGGATGGTAAGAGAAGGATGACTGTGGTCATAAAGTGAGGGATCAATTTATATACTGATTGTAATATAGAATTGATCCCCTACTTTATATCCACATTGTAATAGTATAGAATTTTTTTTTATAATCATATCGCCCCAATCTAATTTCAACGGAGCAGAAACCGTGAAATTATTTGAAGAAGAGACACAAGGAAACCACACTGCGCCGGTGAGAAAGTGACTGTATCCGAGCTGCCAAGTCGGGATCGATCACATTGCAGATTCTCCGTTGAGTTTTGTCAAGGACCTTTAGGTGGATAGCAGGAGCATCCGACCAGATATGGCAGCAGTATTCAGTGCAAGGGCGGATGGTAGATTTGTATATGTGCAGGATTGTTTCTGATTAATTCGTAATACCCAGTAGTAGGCGCTGTATAGTTATTTTTTTTTTCTGTCATCGAAGAATCCACCTCGATCACGTTTGATTGACAAATGCTAAAAAAAAGTTAGTCTTGTCACTGCGAAACCACACCGTTAGTAATTGCAAACATTTAAAACAACTTTACCTTCGTCTTAGAGTGGCTTTATTCGGTCTCAAGAGAACGGGTCCCGAGCAACATTTATAGACAAATGTTTATAGGGATCAACAAAATTCTGTACGAAGTTTGAAGAGTATATCTTGGTATAATATCTAATATAAGTTCTATTGCGTAAATTGTTAATTACTTTCGCTATGGAAATATAATGCAAAGGCTTTTATAAATGTTGTGAATTGTAATATGTGCCTTAATCTCTGGGGAGAGGAGTTATTGTTATTTATGTTATTTACATGCGGACTGATATCCCAAATTTTATTGTTGCGCTTCGACCTTATTTTTTGTTGTGTTCTCTGGACTTCTGAAGAAAGCTGGATAGCAAAATGATCGAAACGTTGTAATAATAATAACACAAAGATTAGGATATTAGTTCAAATGGTGTAAATATTGCAGCCATTGTTTTAAATTCTCACTTAAATTTGCTAAGTCTATTTCGGTCTGGGATGATAAAAGTGGCTCACTGAATCAGGACTGAACTTACTAACAATCACTTGCGAAAATTTCATTGATTTGCATAATTACAGCAAATGCTCTATGGCTATATGTAAACGATTTGTAATATATTTAGTATTTCAGTATCTTTCCTAACGCGTCTGTATATGTGGGAACAGTGTTTGGGATGCTATACTATACTTCTAGGATGGTTGACTGACTTTTACATACCTGTATCCGTACGCTTACGGCCATATCACGTTGAATACACCGGTTCTTGCTCGATCACCGAAGTTAAGCAACGTTGAGCCTGGTCAGTACTTAGATGGGTGACCGCGTGGGAATACCAGGTGCTGTAAGCGTATAGTGACGGATGTGCGTTGTGGTGCAGTGGATATCGGCTCGGAAAGAGAAATCGGTGAGCCGAGATCGAATTCCAGTTGAATGCCCTGCAGTCACTTGCGCGCTGGTACCCTTGGGAAAGGTATTAATCCGTCCTTTCCCTCCAGTTATGGGTTAAATAACAGGGTAGGACTTGGGACCCTGCCCTTAAACAAATCCCAATGAGACTTGCTCCGTCAGGGAGGAAGCCGGCTCAACCCGACTAGGGTGAATGCGGCATACGTACGCGAAAATTTTTTGCTGCGAGCAATTACAGCATGCAAAGGAATATGTCGTCTGCTTTTTAAATGTTTATATACATATATATATATATATATATATATATATATATATATATATATATATATTAATGCAGGTTTCATTGAATAATATAGACAAGTTTTGTCTATTAATTTTGTGTAGGATCCGTTCATACCGTCTGATATACTTGATGGTGATGTCGTTCTTTCAGTTTGTTGTAGAGGTCATGTTTGTTCTTGTATAATGTGTCAAGATTTTCTTTCGCTATTTCAATTTGCCTTTTCACAAGGCTCCATTTATATTTATATTTCAAGGTGGTGATGGTGTGTTGGGCTGCTGGATCATGTAATTTTAATTGAAATAGCGAAAGAAAATCTTGACACATTATACAAGAACAAACATGACCTCTACAACAAACTGAAAGAACGACATCACCATCAAGTATATCAGACGGTATGAACGGATCCTACACAAAATTAATAGACAAAACTTGTCTATATTATTCAATGAAACCTGCATTAATGAAAAAATGCTGCCAAAATACACACAATATATATATATATATATATATATATATATACGAGTTATTTCGCTACCCAGGTTTCTACCATGAGTGGTGTCTTTAGGCAAGTTTTAATAACTGATTTTACCGTTTACCGTTTTTCTTTTTAAGAACGCTCTTGTAACGGTGTTTTATTTGAACGTTCACTTGGCAAGGAAGTTATGAAAACACATTGTTTAAATTCAAACAGATTATGACGTTTTCATCCATGGTTGTATGAACCTCTGAGGTATTTCTTAGTGTGGATGAATTTTGTCATAATTTCTGTTCTTTCATTTAACAGTTCGTCTTTATTTGAGAATATCATAATTTCTAATTTTTCTTCTTAGCACAGTCTACATATTTGTCCACCGTTGTAAGGCTTGGCTGTTTTTACAATGCTCCACGTTATGTGTGGGTCTTTTCCATATTTTGATTTCAATTTCCAGACGTGGTTAGCCAATTTTGTATTGTTTTTTAATTTTTCTATTTTAAATGTAGATCTGTGGTTGAACCACCTGGTCTTAAAACTGTTTTTGGTTGAGCCCAAATATATTTTGTTTTGGCTATCTGGGTCATGTACCTCTGCCTTATAAATTATTTCTTTTGTGTTGCACTAAACGGAAGAGGAGCAACAAGTTACGGGTAGGAATCTAAAAAAAATATAATTGTATAAAATGCCTAATGGCGAAAACTCTATAAATCTAAGAACTCTATATAAACATTGCAGTAATATATTGTATTATATATATATATATATATATATATATATATTTATATATTGTATTATTGTATTATTGTATATCCACTGTTGTGGATCCCGGGAATGGGGTCCGCACAAACAAATGAGCAACGATCAGTAATTGAGATAGAACATAAGTGTATTAACGCGTAAGGATACAGACTTGAATGAAGATTACTAATCCAGGGATGCCGGTTAGTAAAAAGTATATGTACAAGTCTCTGGAAGTGAAGCCGTAGCATATTGAGTTATGTCCGCGTCGGAAGCTGATGGGTACTGCGTAATAATCTTCTCAGTGAGTGGAGCACATAGTTACTATGAACTACTGTGTACTGACTGTTTATCTCTCTCTGGACTCTGCTATACTCCTATTAGCTCTCTGTGAAAACACGGTATTCTGTATTTATTTACCACCGCCCTCCACTAGGGCTAAATGTGACAGAAGCCCTTTTTAACGTGTGTTCTCCAGGCCAAATATCCCTGCCAAAAAAATCGTGACTCTACCCTTCGGCGGAGCCACGACTGGGTTAATGCTCTCCGCCCGAAGGCAGAGAGATTGACAGTATCAACGGAATTACTGCGAGAAAACGCGGCATTCGGTATTTATTTAACCCCGCCACTAGGGCAAAATATGGCACAAGGCCTTTTCTACGTTGCTCCTCCGGGCCATATAGCCCAGCCAAAAATATCTGTCTAATATTGGCCACAACTCCGCCAGCTGACAGTTTCAAAGGAACTGCTGCGTGAAAACGCAGTCTTCTCTTGTCTCGCTTCTATAGCAGTAGTATAAGTATACTCTGGACGAGCTTATCTCTATGAAAAAGGATAACCCCACAACAAACACTTTAAATTGTTTTTTTACTGTAACATATCTGACCACAATTCCGACCTAATAGATGCCAGTTTGGTAGGAAGAAAAAACACTTTGAAAGTGCACTGATTCCATAATACTTGAATCAAGCAAAATATTCGACATTAATGATCACCGGAAAAGTGTTAGTCGCAATATGCGGTACACGAACAAAAACAGAAAGACACAGATCTACCCGGAATGGGGAAAATTTAAAATCCAGCATTTTATAAAGAACTCTTTAAGCACTTCCTCAGACTCCAACACAGTTTTTTTTTCTTTTGTCTTTTATTCCAGTCTAAAGCTGCCAATCATAAAACGGTGAAACGCATCGCTTTTCCGCTTTGTCTCCTCATCTCAAAATTTAGTGTATCGAGGCAGCAAATAATTTTCTAAACATATACCGTTAAATATAAGAGACAATGAATGTCTATTATGTTTAATCATGAGCCGTTCTAAACATCGTATTTTCGCTTTAATTTCAGGTGAAAATAAAGACAAAAATTCTCCAACATTTGAATAATTTTTTATTAAGCTGGTTCTAAGCTTTCGGCTCACATGAGCCATATTCAGAGAGGTTACAAGGATGTTAACATAAAAGCATTCACTATCAACGACGAGTTTATCTTGTGTTGACATAAAACTCCGCTAAGCAACGGCAACAGTTACCAAAAATAGCAAACGCAGTTCGTAAATTTGTAATGCGGTTCTATGACGTCACACCGCGTGAGAGCTCGAAATGATAACAGAACCATATATTTAAATGCAATGTAATGTATTATGACCAGAATTAAACGTGATTTTATAAAGTGTGGTTTGTTTGAATTTAATGTGGATGGCCTCTAATATCTGAAATTTTTTTTACTGTGTGTATAAGCGAGGATTATTGTGTTGTTGACTAAAATCTGTCTGATATTACCTACGTGATTATGTTTTTCTAAGAAATGTTGTTTAATTGAACTCTGATCAGAAATGTAAATGATGTGCACTGTAAAAGATTTTACTAAACAGATTGTTGTGGGGTTCTCCCCTTTTGCCAGCATAATAGACTCGTCTAGAGAATACATATACTGCTGCATAGAAGCAAGGCGTCAGATAACGTTAGACATCGCCAGATCTGCGAGATAAATCTGTCCAAATTATTTTCTCCTATCCACTCCCTGTAGAAAGGAAGCCTCTTGATTCGGCCCTATGGTCAGAATACAGCGGACTCTTTGTTTTGAGGTGGGGTTGGGTCCAGCTAACTTCATATCTTTATTTTGTATTTTGAGTTGTAACATTTTCTGTTTTGGGAATTATTGTCATCCCCCACCCTCTCATGTGAGAGTTTTATCGATATTTTGTATTTTATAAAATTGTTCTTTCTATTTGCACTTGGGCTGCTTTTAGGTCCCCGGATTGTCTTGCGAAATTTTGACACATGGCAGATTGAGTGTTGATGGACAAGTTCTTGTGGTGATTGTAACGTATGCTTGGGTCGTGAATCGGAATAGCTAGGTATAAGATAGTTGCTGTAGACCATCCTGAGTTTTGTTCCCCTCCCCAAATCGGCCTTGTGCCACAATTATGTATTATTCATAATAAATAAAGAGATCTGCGAGATCACGTCAGATCCGAGAGATACCGAACGATACCGAGAGATACCGAACGATACCGAGGGATACAGCGTCAATAGTTCATAGTAACTCTGATCTCCACTCAGTCAAATATTATTATACAGCATGGTCATACTAATTCTACTACGGCTTCACCTAAGAGACATTGTATAATTTCGTCTTACGAACTGTATTCCTGGATTACTAACCTGCGTTCAAGTTTGTATTCTTTACGTTTAATACACTCATTTTTCTTTCTCAAATTCTGTTTGTTGTTCATTTATTTGTGCGGTTCCTATTCCCGGGATCCACAACATAAAAAAATTAAAAATTAGGGATTGTTAATGGTCAGAATGTGCGTTCTGGTGTAGTGGATATCAACTCGGAACGAAAAATCGGGGTGCTGAGTTCGAATTCCAGTTGAATTCGTTGCATTCACTTACGCACAATATTAATACCGGATTAATACCGTTCTTACGGGAACGGTATTAATCCGTCTCTTCCCTCCAGTTATGGATTAAATAATAGGACAGATTGGGTTCTATAGCCTTGGCTGGCAACTAGCCTACCGCAGAAATCAATGGCAACCTACTGCGGGATAATCTTCTGCCCAGTCACTCACGTCTCTTTCGATGCATGGTCGCTCAAAGCGTGTATACCATATGGCACTTAACTGACTGAATGGTCAGAAATCAAAGTAGTAAGCCTCCGTCGGTCAGGATTGACCATGAGTAGCATTCTAGTTGTCTGCTTGGGTGGAGCATCGGCGTCTGTGATGCGGGAGTGACACTTTGTTGCAGAGGCTGCATTTATGGTTTTTTTTTTTTTCTGGTCTGTCGGAGCTGTCATTTTGCTTTCTGTGAACCCACCTCTCAGTGGCGACTTGTGTTAGTTGCTCCTCCCTTGAATTAACTTGTTGAGCCATGGTTCTTTTCCATTTGGTCCGGTTGAGTGCGACGCTCTCCCATGACTCCGTGTTGATTGCCACAGCTTTCATATGGTCAAAAATTAAAATAAACTTTAATAAAAGAATTATGGAATGTCAAAGAAATTGAACGTTTTAATGATCAAACTCAAAATCTAGACTTATTAATTTTTCAGGACATAAAATTTAAAAATTAATCCTCAGAACAGGCAATGACGGTTTACATTCAAATACACAACCCACTAGTTTTTCTCTTAAATGTGGGAGTAGTGTCAATGTGCGCTGTGGTGCATTAGATATCGACTCGGAACGACAAATCGGGGAGCCGAGTTCGAATTCCAGTTGAATTCTTTACAGCGCAAATACCATTGGGAAAGGTATTAATCCGTCTCTTTCCTCCAGTTATGGGTTAAATAATAGGACAGATTGGGTTCTATAGTCTTTCCTGGAAACCAGTCTACCGCAGAAAGCAATGGCAACCTACTGTGGGATAATCTTCTGCCCAGTCAGTCATGTCTCATTCTAGACATGATCGCCCAAAGCATGTATCACGTATGGCACTTAACTGCCTGACTGAATATAATAGTTGGAAACATAATTAAAAGTTTTGGGGGCATAAAATGGGGGATCAACTTTCTATTGCATGAAGTAATTAAATGATCCCCCACTAATTACTACTTAATAGTATAATACATCTCTTTTCCTGCTAGATATGAATCAAATAACAGGACAGATTGGGTTCTATAGCATTGGTCAGCAACCAGTCTACAGCAAAAAGTAATGGCAACCTACTGCGGGATAATCTTCTGTCCAGTCAGTCGTGTCTCTTTCTAGACATGATCGCCCAAAGCATGTATCATGTATGGCACTTAATTGACTGTGGGTGTATTGTCAATCAAGTCTTTTTATTTTTTTGGACACTCTTCTGTTTTGCCGCCTTGCCATACAAAAACAGCGCAGGGTCAATATCAGTTTTATCGCAACCATGACTATTACGTATGTTACAAACGAGTACCTCAACTACTATCATCTTGCTGACAGACAAACATTATTATTATTCCATCACAGTATGTGTTTATCTCTTTTGGCAGACTTTTTTTGCGACTGATAGTGAGAGGAATGGTAGACACGCTCGTCGTGCTAATGACAGATGCGATTTACAAACATCACTGGAAGAAAAAGATGTTTAAGTGGACTTACCGCCATTGACGACGTCATGCCGTTAACTGGTTGACAGTACACGAGGTAGTGGGCGGGAGACTGGGGATATCTGGTTGGTTGGTTGCGAAAAGAGAGAGAGAGAACGGACCAAGGCTACTGACAGACAGGGAAGCGAATTAGTTGTCTTTTTTCTTTTTTTTTTCTTTTTTTTTCTTGCCATATGCGATTTTTTCTTTATTAGCTTTCTCTTTGTTTTTTTTCACATGAAGGACGACATTGCTGTGTCTCTCGTTATATTCTCTCTTTATCAATCTCTTTGTTTAACTGTCTTTGCCGAATATTTTGCTATCTAAATCTATCTATCTATCTATCTATCTATCTATCTATCTATCTATCTCAGTCTGTTCATATCTATCTATCTATCTATCTATCTATCTATCTATCTCAGTCTGTCCATATCTATCTATCTATCTATCTATCTATCTATCTATATGCAACCTGTTCATGTCTATCTATCTATCTATCTATCTATCTATCTATCTATCTATCTATCTATCTCCTTGAAAGCCGACTTCAAATCAGTGTCTGGTTCATGACATTCGCTTACGCACAAATACTTCTGGTATTTCATCCCCCAGCTACAGGTTAAATAATAAAATTTATATCTGAAAAATTATTATTTAAAAAAAATGTTAATAGTAATATTAACTCACAAAAATGTAGGTACCTCAACTCATTTACGATAAGTAACTTTTAAAATGAATTTTTAAACTAAAAATTCTTGAAACTTTTATTTTAGTTTTAATTAAAACTAAAATAAAAGTTTCAAGAATTTTTAAAAGCTAAATGATTAAATTTACTATTTCTAGTATGCAAAATACTCTGGTGTATTTCAAACAAATATTATATTGATTAGAATTTAAGATTTTTAAATTGTTTTTTAATCTTTCAATTTTTTCGGCCATTTTTGAATGCTCAACACATTTGTAAACAAAACTCAATTTTCGGTTTTATAAATCTTGCAAAAATAAAATATACATCAGAGACACATTATTTTTTGAAAATTTGCGAATTTAATGTTAAATTAATCTGATTTACACAAGTATTACTTATTTATAGCATGAAATTTAGAATAAAACTATTTCTTAAACACAGAGTTGAACTTTCTAACCTTTCCACCGTATTTGAGTGTATGGCAATTAGAAGTGAAATAATTGTATACATTTTTTTCCTGTAAGGGGAGAAAACCCTGAAATACATGACCATTTAATGTACACATAAAAATTAACATACAAAAAAAAATTAAAATTAAAAACAAAAATTATTTACAAAATACGAAAACACGACGATTTGTATTAAACTTTTCAATGTTCGATCAGTAAACATAATTTTCACTTTATAAGTTTACAAACTAACTACCATATATTTTTGAAATTTTATAAATTATTTCAATTAAAAAAATTAAAACAATTCTTTTAAAATTTCATTATTAATCTAATCTTTTTCAGACTATAATTTCCATAATCTATATTATTTATTAAAGTAATTAAAGGCTTCTCAAATGAAATAATGTTATAGTTTTATTGCATTTTTTATTTTACTATTGGGAGGAGATTTTCGGAGAGAAAGCTAAATTGTTTAAAAAAAATAAAAATGATTTACATTCCCCAAAGAGTTCAGCGTTTAACAAATAAAACTAATTTTCCCAACAAAATTAAATTTCTTGAGTAGAGGGGGTAACAGATGTAAAAAATATATTTTTACCAATATTTTTTAAAATGTTAATTGCAGAATTAATTTCATTCATTGGTGAATAAGTTCTGAATGTTTAATTAAAATCCAACAATTATTTGATTTTTGCAAGAATTTTCAAATTATTGTGTTTGTCAACAGAAAAAAAAAACTGAGTTATGTCATATTACGGTTTCCATTCTATATTTTCGTAACGATTTCGTTAGCCGTTAACAAAAGTCAAAACAAGTTTTTCTTACCAAACTTTCGAACATGTTAAAAGAGATTAAAAAATTTTTTAAAATAATTAAAAAATAATCTGATCTTAAAATGAAAATAATTTAAAAACTAATTTGATCTCTGAATGAACATTTTGATGGAAAAAGTTCTTTTTAAGTTTGGAACCTTTTTCATTCATACGATGATGTTTTTTCAGCAATTTAGTAGAGGTACCCACAATTTAGTAGAGGTACCCACAAAAAAGAATCCTTCTTAAAATCACTAAATGTGCTTCGCTTTAATTAACCTAAAATAGGTTGATAATTCTTAAAAAACAAAAAAGGAAAATACACACAAAGAATAAAAATAAAAACACAAACTATTTAAAAATACGAAGACATGAAGATTTGTATTAAACTTTTCAATCTTCACTTAATAAGTTTACAAACTACAACATATTTTTGAAATTTTATAAATTATTTCAATTAAAAAATAATAATTTTAAAATTTCATTAATAATCGAATATATACATATATATATATATATATATATATATATATATGAATAAAAAGACAAGAGAAAAAAATCTGCAGCCATTTTCAAGAGTGTGGTAGGTGTTGTCCGTTTCTCTTTATGTTTAGACTCTTTAAGATACATTTTATTTTTGTGTTGTTTCATATATATATATATATATATATATATATATATATATATAAGAGATAATAACTATACTCATGGTGAAAAACCTTCCACGTATCTACGAAGAACGGAAATAGCTAAGTACATGAACATCAGTCAAAAGAGTTCGGACCGAGTCAGCACGTAGCCCAAAAAAAAAAAACCCCGACACGAGCAGTCAAATAACAAAAAAGCGCTCATTACGTAGGTAGAGCGTGATAAATAAATAAATAGTACCTAGAGAGCCAAACAACATAATTAGGTTTCACCTAAACGGATCGTCAGGGAAAGCTGGTCAGGTGAAAACTAAGTAGGTTGTCTGGCTCTCTAGGTATATATATATATATATATATATATATATATACCTAGAGAGCCAGACATATTATATATATATATATATATAATTTATAAACTTATTTATAAATGGAACTTTGTCTCTGTGTGTGTGTGTGTGCGTGTGTGTGTGTGTGTGTGTGTGTCCGTTACCTATAGACTCCGAAACGGCTGAACCGATTTTCTGGAAATTTTACACAGTTGTACTATAAGCGTCTGCAAGTGTTCTTAGCGAGGTTTTGTGTCGAGGTACCCCCGATAAATATCGAAAATCGATAATCGAATAAATCAGGTTATAGAACGAGTGGTCAGATTTTAATCAAATTTGATACACTCATAGACAAAGACATAAGAAACGATATTTAGAATTTTCAAGGTTGCAGTTCTTACAATAGTGCAGAAGATCGAAGATATATATATATATATATATATATATATATATATATATATATATATATATATAAAGGACAAGATGTTTGTGTGTGTGTGTCTGTTTATCTGCCTGTATGTCTGGATTTTTTCAGCCCTTTTATTTTAGTTTTTGCTTCGTGTTTGTCTCTAAGTAGGTATAATTGTAGCTCTTAGTCTCAGCCATGATAGCATTTATGCGGAGGACTTATTTAGCCTGCATAATTCAGTTTAAGACGAGAAAAATTTATTTGATTTCGATACCAGGAAATCAATATTTAACTTACATCCATTCAGTTTTCTTTCAGTCTACGGTTTCGCTTTAACTGGAAACACCTATTGTCTTTCGTGCCAACGTCCAAAGAGTCTGAGCTCCAGGACCATTGATTAGTTTTAAAGCTTTCATTACACCCGAGCAACGCCGGGCTATACTGCTAGTATATATATATATATATATATATATATATATATATATTTTGAAATCCCTCAAGATGAATAGAATAAGTAAAGAACAGGTAAGAAAAAAGTGTCTTTAATCCAACATGTTTTCACTTTAACAAACTTTTTCAGAGATTTTTTTAAAGAAGAATGATTATAAAAACTTTATGCGAAAATAATATACACAGAATAAACATCTATTGTTTTTATTACACATTGTAAACACAGGCATAAGTTGTTTTTGCAATTAAAGATGTTTATCTATTTCTTTATTAAATGTAGTACGTATCTGACCAATTAAATCAAACCACGATTAACATACTGCTCTTTGGATTTTAAAATACTTGAAAAGAAATTAAATTCATTCGTCCTAATTAAATCTCTGAAAAACTTTTTAAAGGAAAACATGTTTGATAAAAAACACTTTTTTCTTACCTGTTCTTTACTTATATATATGAAATTATACTTACAGTTATGTAGAGCAGCGTTTTTGCTGTTTCCGTAACAAACTGTTTTTTATGGGGCAGGGTTGTTAGCCCTGCGCCCAACCCTGGAGGAAGGTGATTTTCTAAGCGTAGCTTAGAGGTGACACACGGCCGAAAGTAAGGGGTACCAAGTGAGGATCGAACTTACTACTCAGTTATAATGATTCTAGCGAGCAGAACTAGCTAACCATTACACCATATATATATATATATATATATATATATATATATATATATATATATATATATATATATATATATATATATATATATATATATATTAATTCAGATACTTTAATCCAAGTGAAAAAAGCAGGAAGGTAAATTCAAAAAAACCCGATCCTAATTAATATTAAAAATTTTATTTTAATATTAAAAAATGATACAGGAAGAGAGCTCCATGTAATAAAATATTACAGAGCAAATATAAATTAAAAAAGGATTAATTCAATGATGTTGAATGACCATTTCGATATGAAAATCCCCACGGAGGATAACACATCACCTCAGCAACAGAAAAATCCTTTCAGAAACTGGAGAAAAATCAGTCTAATTTTCCTTTTTAAATAGATTTGCAAAGAAATTAAAAAAGAAAAGAAAAAAGAAAAAAGAAAAAGATGAAACAAAATAAAATCAAATAAACAAGAAAAGAAAAAATTGACATCGTCTGGGTTCGCAAAAAAAGGAAAGAGAATTGTAACTTAAAAATTAACAGACGGCCGTGTTGAATTGATGTAAGGTTAAGCAACACGGAAAAAAGGTGGGAGATAAGAGAGATAAAGGAAGGAAGGGAGGGAAAAAGAAAAGAAAAGAAAGAAAAAATATATATTACAGACGCTGGACATATTCAAAAACCCAACTTCCCAAAAACGTTGAAGTATTAGAAAAAGGCTTTTACTTAAAAAGGCATAATTATTTTTAAAGGGAATAAACAGATATAGGATTTAAAATAAAATTTAAAAAAAAAAATTAGGTCATTTGATTTAAACTAAATAAAGACATAGCTAGGTAAAAAAAAAAAATTCATTTACAATTATACATACATATAGAAGTGCACACATACAGACATACACACACACAATTCTTCGATTATGAATACATATATACATACATGCACATACACACACACGCATACATTCAATCCCATACACACTTATATATGTATATACACATACATGCGCATACACACATATACAAAAATTCACACACACAATATATATGTGTACACACACATGCGCACACACACACACTCACATATATATATACATTATATATTATATTATATATATATTTCAGACAATAAGTGGCTCATTTATAAATCTATATTTATTCTTATCAAATCATGCCGGGAATCATGTTTTTAAATTGATATACAATATAAAATATTTAACTCTAAAATTAAACTATTTTTTGAAATTCACACGTCTTAACAAATTTCGCAGAAACTTTTTCGATCGTCTTATTTAAGACAGACACATTTAGATAAACTTCGTAGGAAAATTTTGTTTATAGATTAGATTATGACGTTTGTAACAATTGCCACAAGGATGATTATTATCCGTTTGCTGACGTTTTAGGTATTTTTCCATTTTGTTCGTTTCAACCCTATTTCCCTGCTTCTAATTACAGACACCTCTGACAACCATGCCACCATTTCTGCCATCAGTTCCAGCCATTGGCCTCTATCTACGTTTGATTGCAAGAAACAGTACCACAAATGCCACATGGTTGCCACAAATCGACATGATGGTAATGGTGATGTATATTTACAAAGGTCTTCCTTACTCATTTTTCACTCCGATTAACTCCCTTCCTCCCCATTAAAGACAGGCCTCGTCAGAGGGCGATGCAATTTTCTATACCAATGTTATTTATTTCCTCCGTTTCCCGCCAATTTGTGTCATATAACAACTGGTGTTGCTTACATTCGCATCTACGCCATTAACTAATACCTCTTTGCGTATATCCCCCCTCATTTGATACATACGCTTCTTCGGTGTCTACAGCAAAGCTGTCGTTTAGATGATGACCCTTATGATCAGGTATTTTGTCTCGAAGGCGAAACATCATTGTCACTAATCCAGAGCGACTCAGAATGTTTCCTCTTGCATTCACCTTCATCTTAGTCAATGTTCATTAGCACAAAAGAAGAAATCTTAGATTGATAATGTGATATTTGAATTAACATACCAAGTGTCAATACCAATATGCAGCTTATTCATATCTATCTATCTATCTATCTATCCCAGTCTGTTCATATCTATCTATCTATCTATCTATCCCAGTCTGTTCATATCTATCTATCTATCTATCTATCTATCTATCTATCTATCTATCTATCACTCTCTTTTTATCTATCTATCTATCTATCTATCTATCTATCTATCTATCTATCTATCCCTATCCCAGTCTGTTCATATCTATCTATCTATCTATCTATCTATCTATCTATCTATCTATCTATCTATCTATCTATCTCTGCCTGTTCATATCTATCTATCTATCTATCTATCTATCTATCTATCTATCTATCACTACTCACTCTCTTTTTATCTATCTATCTATCTATCTATCTATCTATCTATCTATCTATCTATCTATCCTAGTTCCGTTCACATCTATCTATCTATCTATCTATCTATCTATCTATCTATCTATCTATCTCAGTCCGTTCACATCTATCTATCTATCTATCTATCTATCTATCTATCTCTCCTGCCTGTTCTATATCTATCTATCTATCTATCTATCTATCTATCTCTGCCTGTTCATATCTATCTATCTATCTATCTATCTATCTATCTATCTCTGCCTGTTCATATCTATCTATCTATCTATCTATCTATCTATCTATCTATCGCACTCTCTTTTTATCTATCTATCTATCTATCTATCTATCTATCTATCTATCTATCTCTGCCTGTTCATATCTATCTATCTATCTATCTATCTATCTATCTATCTCTGCCTGTTCATATCTATCTATCTATCTATCTATCTATCTATCTATCTATCTCAGTCCGTTCATATCTATCTATCTATCTATCTATCTATCTATCTATCTATCTATCTCCAGTTTATTAATTTGTTTCTGTGCACTTTGTTTTCATTATTCTGATATTCTACTTGCCAAAAGCGATTAGAAATTTTGAAAGCATTTTGCATCAAACAGCTATCCACTTCGTTTCTATGTAGGCGCGCACCTGTTAAAATGCCTTTGAACTCCAAGGACGCTCAGATCTATTTGACCCTCAACGCTTGGTAACGAATCAGCTTTAATTCCCAGACTTTAAATGCTGAAAAACTCAAACGCTGCACTCGACTTCTACTTTCTTCCTAGAAAACCACTAACCTATCACAAGTATTCGAAATGTGACCCTACAGAAACATGCTGAGGATACAATGTGTTATATACTGACGCCAGATCTGGACCAACAACGAGGAATACGTATATATAAAATTCGCGCACACGAAGGGGCCGTTGGGAGACTTTAGTCGGAATCCAGTGAGAGTCTTCTCTGTCTTTTCAACCAAAAATTCTAAATTTTAAATAAAGTTTCAAAATTTCCTTTTTTCGAGTTGTCATTGTTGACTTTATCTACGGCCGGGTGTATCTGCTAATCACCCCCTTGGTTCATTGCTTTTCAAGCCGGTTGTCACTTTTTTTTCCGTTGCACTTTGTTGACATCATCTACGGCTGGATGTGTCTGTCAACTACAAACCTGTCAATTTGTCAACTTTACATTTCGCCGGATGTAGCAGTCAATTACATCCGCCGTTCAAGGTAATATATTACACATGGACCTAACATGTGAACAACGGCGATCTTTTAGAGAGAATAGAAACGAAAAGGAAATTATATGTCCCAGAAAGGGATATATATATATATATATATATATATATATATATATATATATATATATATACATATATCATTCGAGGTAGTTAAGCGGTTTAGACAAATGTAACCGGGTAGGACAATCTAGTACGTAGACGTAATGGACGATACTAGTCGCATGCATACGTAGGCGTAGTCAATACATGTAGACTAATACTCGTAGACCTATAGACGTAGACCTCTCTGTGTCCTCGCCTTCGTCTGTATTTATGGCTGACATCAGCCAAGGTGAATGCATATTCAATACATATTCATTATATCAGGAAACTTATAATTAACATCAGGAAAAAATAGGTGAAGATCTGGGACATATAATAAGAAAGGAGGGCTTCGAGAATCTAATACTCACAATACAGATTGAGGGGAAGAGAGACAGGGAAAGAAACGCTTGGCATACTTGATGGTCTTGAGCAAGTGGATGGCAGATCAGGGTTTGGAAGATATAAGATAAAGGTTGTTAAGAGCTACATGGGATAGGGGGCTGTGGAAAGCCTTGATCGCCTACGTCCTGAAGAAACACGGCACAGGGAATAAGATCTTTTAATAAACCATGCTTCAATGCGTGTATATTTCTTTCACAGTCGGTCAAGCTCGGCCGGATCGCATACATCTATTTCTATCATAATTATTTAAGTACTAGCAGAACCCGTGGAATTTCCGCGGAAGGATAATTATGATTTTCTGGAAAAATTTTACTTTGTCATACTACAAATGATAGTAACGTCTTCAAACATAAAGATATTGGATAATAAAATAACGATAACACAGAATGTAATTTTATTAAAATATCTATAAAAGTAATGTCCATAGAAGCTACTTTACTGTAATCTTATATTAAGCGGCGTATGCACAGACCATAACTAAAATACTGTAAGCTATTTTGTGAGAGATTTTAAAAGAGAAACTGTTTATTGCTGAAAAATCATGGCTCCTGTGTCCATTGTAAACATTTTTATGGAGATTTTAAAAAAATAATAATTTCAAAAATAATTCATCATTTGTGAATGAGTACTGATAGTTTCATTAAAATCCGACAATTATTTGATTTTTGCGAGAATTTCCAAATTAATGTGTTTGTCAACGAAAAAAGTGGGTGATGCAATCATTACGTTTCCATTGTAAAACAGTCGTAATGTTTCTTTAGCCGTTAACTCAAAACAAAACAAAACTTTCTGGCAATATTTCGAAAATTTTAGAAGGTATTAGAAATTTTTAAAAATAATTAAAGTTACTTTAAAGGCTCCTGTATCCATTATAATCAGAAAAGGCCAACTGAGTAGTGGCAAAGAGTGTAGGGCCCAGAAATTTCATTATTAGGTCCAGGAATACGACAACAAACCTACCTATTTTTACTATATTGTAGAGTACACACTTATACACACACAATTACCGCTACAACCAACAGCTTAAGCTGTTACTGCTACGGTAATACTATAGGCTCTTTCCTCCTACTCTCTCACTCTTTAGTCCTCTTCCGTTTGGCAAAGGTGAGAGAAATACTGAAGAGAGTAGCGTTTATAGATTATAAAAAGACTAGCAGTATAGCCCAGCGTTGTTCGGGTGTAATGAAAGCTTTAAAACTAATCCAAGGTCCTGGAGCTCAGACTCAGCCTAAAGAATATTTGTGTGAAGTTTGGTAAGAATTGGATAAAAATTGTGGATTTGTATAAAGGACATGCAGACAGATAAACAGATACATACACAAACATCTTGCCTTATATATATATATATATATATATATATATATATATATATATATATATATATATTATCTGCACTATTGTAAGAACTGCAACCTTGAAACTTCTGAATACCGTTTCTTATGTCTTTGTCTATTAATGTATCAAATTTGATTAAAATCGGGCCACTCCTTCTATAACCCGATTTTTTCGATTATTGATTTTCGATATTTATCGGGGACACCTCGACACAAAACCTAGCTAAGAACACTCGCAGACGCTTATTGTACAACTGTGTAAATTTTCAATAAAATCGGTTCAGCCGTTTCGGAGTCTATAGGTAACGGACACACACGCACACACACACACACACACACACACACACACACATACACACACACAGGCAAAGTTCCATTTATAAATAAGTTTAGTTTTTTTTTTTTTATCATATCACCCCAAGCAAGGCGGTAATGCCACTGAAACGCAAGGGGCTACGTAAGAATGAAAAGATTGGAAAAGAGAAAGCCGGAAACCACATCCTAAACAGGGAACAAGGGATGAGCCTCTACACCTGTTCAATAGACGTGGGTGGAGTGTGAACCGGGCGATAGTTTAGTCTAGCTACTCCAATTGAAATAGATTAGATAGAGGGGAAGAAAAAGCTCGTGTAAAGAGTAAGTGGGTTATCTTTCTTCAGTGGCGTAACGGACGAACGAACTAAGTAACTAACTAAGGGAGAAACAAGCAGAATTATAATATAGATTCTCGAGTGGAATGACTATATAGAATCCAGATATGGCAGCAGTATTCAATGCACGAGCAAAACTATAGCCAAAACTTCTTTTACCATTTGGATGTAGTTTTTCTCAGCAGCTTTTAACGACGTCTAAGAATTCGCTATTGGCTTAGTTATTCCATCGTGATACTTATGTCGTATTTAAATGCAAAGTCAATCCCTGACAACCCTTCTATCATGTTCTTCTTCCTTTCCTCTCCACTCTCACGCAGCTCTCTTCACACCTGTATTCTCATCCTTTTCTTACTCATTCTCTGACTCCCCTGTAATTTGTTCCTCTTTCTCATCGCTCACCTCTTATGTAACCCCCTGCGCACCAGTGGCAGTTCTGCCTTGTTTGGGGTGAAATGATTAGACAAAAATATTACTGCTTCACTTCCCGAATCGTTTACATCTGATGCAACGAAAATGTTTAATTTGGGATCAAAATGCGTTCATGATAAGTCAGATGTCAGGAAGATTTAAATCTTTTCAGACGCACTACAGACGTTTTCCGTCCAAATCCGTTTAGTGTCTTCCTTTAACAGGGCATTTCAATGCTTTGAAAACAAAGCTGCTATCTATTAACCATCACAGACAATCGCTCTTACCCCCACCTATTAGCATAGACCAGGCTAGTCTCCCTAAAATTTAAACACTGCTCCTCCTCAGGTTAACTCTCCCAACAGACCTCAAGTGGAATGACAACATAGAATCCATAGCTAAATCCGCTGCTAAGAAGGTCGGTTCTCTGTGTAGGGCCAGGAAGTTTTTCCCGTCTGAAACAATCCTTCACATATATAAATCTACTCATCCGCCCGTGCATTGAATACTGCTGCCATATATGGTCGGGTGTTCCTGCTATACACCTAGGTGTCCTTGACAAAATCCAACTTGAGAATCTGTCATGTGATCGATCCCAACTTGGCAGCTCAAATACAGTCACATTCTCACCTGCGCAATGTGGCTTCCCTGTGTCTCTTCTACAAATACTTTCACGGCTTCTGCTTCGATGAACTTAGCTCACTGATGCCTCCTATGTATGAATTTTCTCAAGGTACAAGAATAGCAACTAAGTCCCACACTTTTACTGTGAAACCAATAAATTGTAAACGCAAATTCTACACCATCAGCTTCTTTTCTCGCACTTCCCGACTGTGAAATTCCCTTCCGCATACTTGCTTCCCCGACAGCTACAATCTCCAAAAATTTAAATGTAAAGTCAATAATCATCTCCTATCTCACTAACCTGCATCCCCCCCTCTCTCTCTCTCTCTCTCTGCTCCTTTTTCCATCCACTCCACTCTCATCAGTATTCTCATCCTTCCCTTACCCACTTCCTGACACCCCCTATAACTTGTCACTGTTTCTCATAACTTTCCTCCTACGTAACCCGCTGCACAACAGTGGAAGTAAAATGTCTTGCTTGGGGCGATATGATTATGAAAAAAAGATAGATAGATAGATAGATAGATAGATTCTCCAAGAATTTAAATGTAAAGTCAATAGTCATCTCCTATCTCACTAACCTGCATCCTCTCTCTCATGCTCCTTTCTCCGTCCACTTCACTCTCAACAGTATTCTCATCCTTCTCTTAACCTCAAACTGACAACCCCTATAACTTGTCACTCTTTCTCATAACTTGTCTTATGTAACCCCCTGCAAAACAGTGGCAGTAAAATGCCTTGCTTGGGGCAATATGATTGTAAAAAAAAATTATACTATTATAAGGTAGATATAAAATGGGGAATCAATTCTACATTACAATTAATATATAACCTGATCCCTCAATTTATGGCCACGTTAATCCTTCTCTCATACACTTCCTGACACCCCCATAACTTGTCACTCTTTCTCATAACTTTCCTCTTATGAAACCCCCTGCAAGACAGTGGCAGTAAAACGCCTTGCTTGAGGCGATGTGATTATAAAAAAAAGATATGTAAGTATTAAATTTTTCTATTATCTTGTAAATTTATTTATTGGTTATCTTGTTTTCATGCCTATATATGAGTCTCTTTTGGATTGTCGAAAGATTTAGTCCGCTTGGTTAATGTATCAAAATTTTTCAGGCTAATTTCAAACCAGAAATTATTTTTAAATTGTAAGAATCTTTTGAAATAATAATGATTTACTGATACAATTTCTCTAATTTATCCATAGCGGGGGGCAAAGATTAGGCGGATTCATACCTTTACCAAGGGTATATGAGCATCAATGAATATAACGAACTCGACTGAAATTTGAACTCGGCTTTCCTATTTCTAAAATCCGTGCAGTTATCCCTCCTGCTACTTGCACATCCAAGCTTATAGCACCAAGTTTTGCCAAGCTCCCACCCATCTGGGTACTGACACACTCGACCTTGCTTCGTTTTGGTGTTTCAACTTTTTCTCAATGTCAAATTCATAAAAAAAGCATTTACGAATCTCCGAAGACCACAATGGCATTTGATATTTCGAAGGTCTCTTAGGTCTCAATTACATTACAGTGGAACTTTTATAATCGATCAAAGATGTGGTCGGCATATTCTATCGTCTATGGAAGCAACAAACACCGTTTGCCTTTCTTCAAAAGAGTCAGATTCAACCCAAAACATAGTATCGCTACCAAATCTGGGTTGGAAGTGCACATTATAAACTTTCCAGCCTTGATAAAGAAGCGTTTTGGCCCTCTTGTAAGGAAAGTATTATTTTTCACAATACACTCGTTTTCCTACAAAGGAAATATTGCAATTTTTTTCCATGGAATATGTTCTGATGAGTGCCATTTTTTAAATCCACCATTTTAGATCTAGCAGCTAGCATACGCCATGCTACTTCAAAGGAGCCGAATCATCCTCAAAGCTTTATTTTGTTTTTTTGCGTATGCTGTCTACTCGACTGCGGAGCATCTGCGGTTTTCCAAATCCCAAAACATTTTGATGGGTTAAATTATGTACAATACATTTTTTCATAAACTGAACAAATCCCCCTTTTTTTGTAAAAACGAATTGCATTTTTACTTTGCTTAAAATATTATAACCACGATGAGAATAATGTATTGCGATCTCGGATTGGAGAATTTATTTATCTCCACTGCACCACCCACGCACATTCAACTTTGAGATGAAGAAGTTACAATTGTAATGTCGTTGAAGCTGGGATGAAGTTTTCTGAGTGGAACTTCCTATTTACTAATAGAGAAGGAAATTACTGGAAAGTAAGTTGAATGGGTAATGCTCCCAATGCCAATGAGATTTCCACCGTCATTGCATTTCTTTTAATGTCTTCCTCTCTAATTTACATTTAAATTCATTTTGGGTCATCAGGAAAGAATGTGCACCATTTCGGGGCCTTCTTCTCATATGAGGCGACCATATGTATATAACATGGCGGGTCTTAGCTGTAAATGTCTGAACTTGGAGAAAGAGGAGTGTAGCTCGATTTCGAATTCCAGTCTAGTTCATTACACTCATTTACGTAAGGATTCATACCTTTCCCAAGCAACTGCAGCTAGATGGTTACAGTATAGCGGTTTTCTAGTGCAGCTTAGATGTGGCACAAAGCCGAATGAATTTGACACCCAGTGAAGATCGAACTCACTGCTCAATTTTAATGATTCTAGCGAGATAAGCTGGCTAACCATTACACCACCTAGAGATGTCCAGGAAGGAGGGTACTGAATGAGGTTAAATGAAGGAATTGTATTCGGTTACGGCCTGCTTTATTTTTGTCTACCAGCTGGACACTAGCTTGGACCCTGAGGCGGTGTGTGTTATTATTCTACAGGAAGTAAGATGTGTATGTAGGATGGATAACGTATTACCTTAGGCATGTCAGTCAGTTAAGTGCCATACGTGATACAATCTTGAGCGGTCATGTCTCGAAAGATAGATTTTCCCGCAGTAGATTGCCATTACTTTCTGCAGCAGACTGGGTGGCAACCAAAACTGCAGAACCCATTCTGTTCTGCTATTTAACCCATAGCTAGAGGGAAGAGTTGGATTAATACCTTTTCTAAAGGTATTTGCGCGTAAGTGAATGCAGCGAATTCAACTGGAATTCGAACTCTGCTCTTCGATTTCTCGTTTCTCTAGAATCTTTATTTCCACTGCACCACCCACGCACATCCAAATTTGAGATGAAGAGGTTACAATTGTAATGTCGTTGAAGTTGGGATGAAGTTTTCTGAGTGGAACTTCCTATTTACTAATAGAGAAGGAAATTACTGGAAAATAAGTTGAATGGGTAATGCTCCCAATGCCAATGAGATTTCCACCGTCATTGCATTTCTTTTAATGTCTTCCTCTCTAATTTACATTTAAATTAATTTTGGGTCATCAGGAAAGAATGTGCACCATTTCGGGGCCTTCTTCTCATATGAGGCGACCATATGTATATAACATGGCGGGTCTTAGCTGTAAATGTCTGAACTTGGAGAATGAGGAGTGTAGCTCGTCGAAACTTTTGCCATGTAAATACTGCAGTATACACATTATTCGAACAGTTGTTCTCATCTTTGTTGCGATTGAAACGATACCAGGCTACAGCAGTGGTGCACAATTAACTTGCAGGGTTAGAAGGCAATAACTAATGACTTCTAATCGAGACTTTACGCAAGGAATGAGAATGTTAAATCCCAGTGATTGTAATAAAGGGTTCGGTTCAAAATTCCTTGCTTCTGAAGAAATTCGGAGCTTACAACGACCAAAATGTCGTACAAATAACAACAAAGATGAGGACAATAGTCTGAATAAAGTAAATACTGTAAATACTACCTCATCTCAGAAATATAGACAAATAGAATGATCTATTATTAAACGTCGTACAAATGGCAACAAAGATGAGGACAATAGTCCGAATAATGTAAATACTGTAAATACTACCTCATCTCAGAAATATAGACAAATAGAATGATCTATTATTAAACGTCGTACAAATGGCAACAAAGATTAGGGCAATAGTCCGAATAATGTAAATACTGTAAATACTACCGCATCTCAGAAATATAGACAAATAGAATGATCTATTATTAAACGTCGTAAAGATGGCAACAAAGATGAAAATAGTCCGAATAATGTAAATACTGTAAATACTACCTCATCTCGGAAATATAGACAAATAGAATGATCAATTATTAAACGTCGTACAAATGGCAACAAAGATGAGGACAATAGTCCGAATAATGTAAATACTGTAAATACTACCTCCTCTCAGAAATATAAACAAATAGAATGATCTATTATTAAACGTCGTACAAATGGCAACAAAGATTAGGGCAATAGTCCGAATAATGTAAATACTGTAAATACTACCGCATCTCAGAAATATAGACAAATAGAATGATCTATTATTAAACGTCGTACAAATGACAACAAAGATGAGGACAATAATCCGAATAATGTAAATACTGTAAATACTACCTCATCTCAGAAATATAGACAAATAGAATGATCAATTATTAAACGTCGTACAAATGGCAACAAAGATGAGGACAATAGTCCGAATAATGTAAATACTGTAAATACTACCTCCTCTCAGAAATATAAACAAATAGAATGATCTATTATTAAACGTCGTACAAATGGCAACAAAGATTAGGGCAATAGTCCGAATAATGTAAATACTGTAAATACTACCTCATCTCAGAAATATAGACAAATAGAATGATCTATTAATAAACGTCGTACAAATGGCAACAAAGATGAGGACAATAGTCCGAATAATGTAAATACTGTAAATACTACCTCATCTCAGAAATATAGACAAATAGAATGATCTATTATTAAACGTCGTACAGATGGCAACAAAGATGAAAATAGTCCGAATAATGTAAATACTGTAAATACTACCTCATCTCGGAAATATAGACAAATAGAATGATCAATTATTAAACGTCGTACAAATGGCAACAAAGATGAGGACAATAGTCCGAATAATGTAAATACTGTAAATACTACCTCATCTCAGAAATATAGACAAATAGAATGATCTATTATTAAACGTCGTACAAATGGCAACAAAGATTAGGGCAATAGTCCGAATAATGTAAATACTGTAAATACTACCGCATCTCAGAAATATAGACAAATAGAATGATCTATTATTAAACGTCGTACAAATAGCGACAAAGAAGAAGACAATAGTCTGCATAATGTAAATACTGTAAATACTACCTCCTCTCAGAAATATAAACAAATAGAATGATCTATTATTA
Organism: Ascarosepion bandense; assembly: GCA_037127315.1. Taxonomy (NCBI): domain Eukaryota; kingdom Metazoa; phylum Mollusca; class Cephalopoda; order Sepiida; family Sepiidae; genus Ascarosepion; species Ascarosepion bandense. The sequence goes on along the minus strand of JBBBDQ010028432.1, from coordinate 30,713 downwards.
AACGTCGTACAAATGGCAACAAAGATTAGGGCAATAGTCCGAATAATGTAAATACTGTAAATACTACCGCATCTCAGAAATATAGACAAATAGAATGATCTATTATTAAACGTCGTACAAATGACAACAAAGATGAGGACAATAATCCGAATAATGTAAATACTGTAAATACTACCTCATCTCAGAAATATAGACAAATAGAATGATCAATTATTAAACGTCGTACAAATGGCAACAAAGATGAGGACAATAGTCCGAATAATGTAAATACTGTAAATACTACCTCCTCTCAGAAATATAAACAAATAGAATGATCTATTATTAAACGTCGTACAAATGGCAACAAAGATTAGGGCAATAGTCCGAATAATGTAAATACTGTAAATACTACCTCATCTCAGAAATATAGACAAATAGAATGATCTATTAATAAACGTCGTACAAATGGCAACAAAGATGAGGACAATAGTCCGAATAATGTAAATACTGTAAATACTACCTCATCTCAGAAATATAGACAAATAGAATGATCTATTATTAAACGTCGTACAGATGGCAACAAAGATGAAAATAGTCCGAATAATGTAAATACTGTAAATACTACCTCATCTCGGAAATATAGACAAATAGAATGATCAATTATTAAACGTCGTACAAATGGCAACAAAGATGAGGACAATAGTCCGAATAATGTAAATACTGTAAATACTACCTCATCTCAGAAATATAGACAAATAGAATGATCTATTATTAAACGTCGTACAAATGGCAACAAAGATTAGGGCAATAGTCCGAATAATGTAAATACTGTAAATACTACCGCATCTCAGAAATATAGACAAATAGAATGATCTATTATTAAACGTCGTACAAATAGCGACAAAGAAGAAGACAATAGTCTGCATAATGTAAATACTGTAAATACTACCTCCTCTCAGAAATATAAACAAATAGAATGATCTATTATTAAACGTCGTACAAATGGCAACAAAGATTAGGGCAATAGTCCGAATAATGTAAATACTGTAAATACTACCGCATCTCAGAAATATAGACAAATAGAATGATCTATTATTAAACGTCGTACAAATGGCAACAAAGATGAGGACAATAGTCCGAATAATGTAAATAGTGTCAATACTACCTCATCTCAGAAATATAGACAAATAGAATGATCTATTATTAAACGTCGTACAAATGGCAACAAAGATGAGGACAATAGTCCGAATAATGTAAATACTGTAAATACTGCCTCATCTCAGAAATATAGACAAATATAAATCGTGATATAGTGGCGAATTGAAATGTTTCTAGTGACACCTAATGACAAATCCAGTATAAATATTTTAATCAAACACAGTATAATCGTTTTTCTATAACTAAGTAAATGGCACAGTCAAATGAAAACATAACAGTTTTGCTTTTCAAAAGTTTGTCTGAACGAACTCAATAGGACTTGGTGGCTACGTAATGCGCACTGGATAAAATGTCGCTTGACTTCACAATGATTTTATGCTAGAAAATTTTTTTTCTAAAGCATCAGTAGCATGAGCCAACCATCAATATGAAAAGTTCAAACAGACATCGACAGCTGGTAAAAAACTACTGGTGTCATTGGGCGATACAAGATCCACACTCTTGTGACAAGGATGGTATCCACCCCAAACGAAGGAAACAAATCAAATTACATCGTATATCAATGCTGTTGCTACTCAACCCATCAGTCAACACGTTATAGAGTTCGGACGGCTGTCCTCATCTTTATTGCCATGTTTACGACATTTCGGCCATTAAACGCTCCGGCCTTCTTCAGGTGCTAGAAATTTTAAACCGAACACTTAATTTCGATCACTACCCCATCCCAGAAGTATAAACAAATACATTATAGTGTGTTGGTCGGTTGTTTATGTTTAGCATTCCGATAATGTAAACTTCAATTAGCATTCATATCGTGTAGCTTTCATTAATATACACCCTTCCATTAACATGCTGATAATTAATTTGAATTAGCATGCATATCGTGTAGCATTCAATTAATATGCATCCTTCCATTAACATGCTGATAATACACTTCAGTTAGCATGCATACCGTGAAGCATTCAATTAATATGCATCCTTCCATTAAGATGCTGATGATTAACTTCAATTAGCATGCATATAGTGTAGCATTCAGCTAATATGCATCCTTCCATTAATATGCTGATAATTAACTTCAATTAGCAGGCATATCGTGTAGCATTCAATTAATATGCATCCTTCCATTAATATGCTGATACTACACTTCAGTTAGCATGCATATAGTGTAGCATTCAGTTAATATGCATCCTTCAATTAACATATTGATAATTAACTTCAATTAGCATGCATATCGTGCAATATTTCTGGTACTGCTCAGTCTTCATTCAAATTCGTTTGCAAGGTGTTTGTGTATTTCGGATGAGGAACCGCACAAAATAATGAAAAAAAAAAAACAGATATTTGAGATAGAAAAATAAGTTATATTAAACGTAAATATACAAACTTGAACGCAGGTTAGTAATCCAGGAATACGATTACTAAGGAATATATATATATATATATATATATATATATATATATATATATAAGTCTTTGAAGTGAAGTCGTGCTAGAATTAGTATGTCCACGTCAGAACTGACGGTTGATGTGTAATACTATTCTGGCTGAGTGGAACTCAGAGCTACTATGACTACTGACGCGGTAATCTCACTGTGGAACTTCGGTATCTTTAGGTAACTCTCGGTATCTTATCGATCTCTCTGGTAACTCACTATGGCAGGAGTATATATATATATACTCAAGTCGAGTCCATTATCATAGAAAAAGGGGAGATTCCACAACAGAGACCTTGTGTGCGTTGAAGTGTCTTCTTTCGTACAAGCAATTTTTTCACAAACGAAGAGTTGCCAGCTCTCTACACTAACTCTCTTTCCAGGGCAAATATTCAAAGAAGCTACATTCCTTAATTCAACTTCACAACTCAAAAGCACTATGCTCCTCGCACGGGGTCAACTCATCCTCACTTCTTTCGTGATCCACCGGTAAGGAGTAAGTTCCGCTTAGAGTTTTCACTTTATTAAACAACGGGAATGCTTTCTCGATAACTAATATCTTAACTGCTTCATGTTTAGGGTCATAGTGGGTTACTTATCTATTCTTTTTCTGTTAGTAGTAGGATTCCGTTCTAGCGAAGAATAATTGTATACCGTTGCAGGTTAACGGAATTTGGCCTTGTGGTAGATAGCCCACTATAAGTCATAAAATGATTATAAAATCAAGAAAGGCAATTTGAGTAGAAAATAGCCTTTATATATCCACATATCAATTAATGTTTTTACAATTAAAGCAATACTTGAATATAAAGGTCCAACGGAGGTTAAAATGTTCATGGCAAATAATGAGGTGAAAGAGATAAAAGGCTTAGGAATGTGGGAAGCGGAGGTATGTGAGAAATATCTTTGAAGTAGTCGCTCCTTAGGTTAGTAAGTACATTTGAGACAGTGAAGAAGTGATGCGAGGTGAAGGGAGGCGAATGTAGTAGCCGCTCGACTTAAGTCAAGGGGATATTAATTACATTCTTCTCCTTGGTCTCTGCGTCAGTCTGTCTGCTGGGGCTCTTGTATGTGTCCGCTTTTTATATCTGATTTTTGGAACAAAAGCAGCTTGTTTTGGAATTTCATACTTGTATTTGATTCTGAGCTTCCCATTGACTGGTAAATAAAATTCGCGTAGGCTCGCGAAATGGAAATTTGACATTTAATCAATTTTTATTTTTCAACCGGAACATCTGCGCGAATACACCTGCGCATATACGACTTTTGTTTATTTGATTTCTGGTCGTTATAGAGCAAACATCCGGTCCCTCGCTTTTGTTCGGTCGGTATCACCACAGGTTCAATCTTTATCTATCCTATATAAGATCTTATATGTCTCCAACTATTATATTCAGTCAGTTAGTTAAGTGCCATACGTGTTACACGCTTTAGGGTGATCATGTCTCGAAAGAAAACTATCCTGCAGTAGGTTGCTATTGCTTTCTGCGGTAACCTGGTTGCTACCCAAAGCTATAGAACCCAATCTGTCCTGTTATTTAACCCATAACTGCAGGGAAGAGACGGATTAATACCTTTCCCAAGGGTATTTGTGCGTAAGTGAATGTAAAGAATTCAACTGGAATTCGAACTCGTCTCCTCTATATGAGGTTCCGAGTCGATATTCACTACACCACAACGCTCATCCAAGAATTCAGTAAGACAGTCGATTCTCAACAGGGGTGCGTCAAGATCCTATCACTTAAGTCTGTCGTTACAATTCCTTTTTTTTTTTTACTTTATTTTTGTATTTTTCTTTATTTGTTTTATGGGGGGGGGGTATATGCCCCCTTTTATGGGTGGGGGAATGTGCACCCTTTTTCTAATACACGAGTCGTTCTTCTTTCGGATTCTATGTTAATTTCCAAAATCTTTCTCAAAAGCACGTGAATATTGTAAAAGATGACCGTCAGGCTTGCCGGCTTTTAGATAATCAACCCTTACTCCCATGAAAGTGACATTCGTATTTTTCGTTTTTTTTTTTTTTGTTTTGTTTTTGTTTTTTGTTTTTTGTTTTTTTTTGTTTTTTTGTTTTTTCTGTGCTATGTTTAACTCAAAATTCTTCCCTAATACCGGCATTTGCTGAAAAAGAACCCGGATGTCAAATGAAAGGAATGTCTGTTCGTCCTCCTCCCGTTTTGAATGCCCTCTCGAGTCTGTTGGAGAATAGGTCGCTAATTGGCCAATAAGTGCCTTGCCTTTTGTCTGCAAATTGATTCGGGTCAATCCGCTTCAATGGCTGACCTTCGTGACCTTACTGGCATTCAAGTGGAGCTATCAGGTTTTGTTAGACGCTCACATTTGCGCATGCACACACACACACACACACACACACACACACTTCTCTAAGAAAACAGGTCATTTTTGTCTAAAAAGTCGACATAATGATAAACTCAAAAATATTATTTCTCCAAGTGCCAGTTAGTTTCAATAAAGTTGGCGATCACGCCGATCCATACCTTCCTTCCTTCTCTAAATCTCACCAATATTTTCTTTATGACATTTCTTTTTGGACTATATTTGAACAAACCTTACCAGTAGGTCAGTCAGTTAAGTGCCATACGTGATACACGCTTTGGGCGATCATGCCTCGAAAGGGACATGACTGACTGGGCAGAAGATTATCCCGCAGTAGGTTGCTATTACTTTCTGTGGTAGACTGGTTGCCAGCCAAGGCTATAGAACCCACTCTGTCCCAATTTAATCCATAACTGGAAGGAAGAGACGGATTAATACATTTCCCAAGGGTATTTGCGCGTAAGTGAATACAATGAATTCAGCTGGAATTCGAACTCGGCTCCCCGATTTCTCGTTCCGAGCCGATATCCACTGTCCCACAACGCACATACCAGTAGGTACCTCCACTAAATCGCTGAAAAAACAGCATAGTATGAAGAAAAAAGGCCCCAAACTTAATAAAAACGAACTTTTTTCATCAAAATATTTGTTATTATTAAGAGGAAAGATCAAAATATTTTTTATTTTTCAAAATTTTGAATCCTTTCTAAAACATTCGAAATTTTGGTAAAAAATCTTGTTTTTATTTTCTTTAGCGGGGAAACAAATCGTTACAAGAGTTTACAATTAAAAATTTAATATTACATAATTTCGTTTTTTTTTTTCGGTGACAAACACATTAATTTAAAAATTCTTGCAAAAATCAAATACTTGTCGAATTTTAATGAAACTTTTAGGACATATTCACAAACGAATGAGGTTATTTTTAAAGTCATTATTAAAAAAAGTATTTGTAAAAATATTGTTTTACATATTTACCCACTCCACCTAAATTCATGAAATTTCAAGAAATTAAATTCTGTAGGTAATAATGGTTTTATTAGTTAAACGCAGGACTCATTAAGGAATGTAAATCATGTATTATTTTTTCAAACCATTTAGACCTTTTGACCGAAATCTGCTCTGAATAGTAAAATAGAAAAGCAATAAAACCATGACATCATTTCATTAGATAAGCTTTTAATTGCTTTAATAAATAATGTAAATATCAGACATTATAGTCTGAAGAACAAGTTTTGTTCGATTCATATTTGTTTTTCTAATTATAGTAATTTATTAAATTTAAAAAATACATTTAAAATATTTCCAAGTCTTATTGAAATATGTTGCGTGAAATATGTTTCCTTTGCCTACAAAAAAAAAATTTGTAATAAAATTCCCCAAAACTGACTTGGTACAGTGGATATCGACTAGGAACGACAAATCGGGGACCCGAGTTCGAATTCCATTTGAATTCTTTTCATTCACTTACGCGCAAACACCCTTGGGAAAGGTATTAATCCGTTTCTTCCTTCCAGTTATGGGTTAAATAACAAGACAGATTGGGTTCTATAGCCTTGGTCGGCAACAGAAAGCAATCTATAGCCTTGGTCTACCGCAGAAAGCAATGGCAACCTACTGCGGGATAATCTTCTGCCCAGTCAGTCATGTCCCTTTCGAGACACGATCGCCCAAAGCGTGTATCACGTATGGCACTGAATGAAATCACTAATTTTTGCCACCATAGTGTTTTCCACACATATCTGAAATTATCTTAATTTTATCTCAATATTTTTTAATCTCCATATCTATATATATTACCAAATAATAAATCAACCACATTTCATTTCCTGATGGTGGTGTTTTAACACTGAAACTTTATAGCTATTGAGTTGCAGTGTACTATAATAATAATAATAATGTATTTATGCTCGGGTTTTGCATTGAGCACTTTTTTAAGAGTAAATATCTAAAAGTGGAATGTACTTCCATTTGTAACCATTACTAATATATATCTAATATCTAAGAAGTTGACTATTTTTAAATTGGAGGAAATCTCTATTTTAAATCCAAGCCATTTAAAGGCCCTAAATACCCCCAACTGATCTGACGCCAATGCCTCTGTCCTGACTCTCTTTTACTTTTTCTTTTTTCTTTTTACCTTTTTCTTATTTTTGTATTTTTTTTTCTTTCTCTTCAGTTAAAGGAAATGCTTATGCCGGCAAAATTTTTTGTACCAAATAGAAGGAATATTGTGTGGTCTGATGAAATGAGCAGATTTAGCTCATTGAAATGAATTATAATTTATAACCAATTCAAATGTTGAGTTTTCTTTTATAAATATCATATTGCTCTGGACAACATCCATTGAGCTCTCTATATAGATATAACGCTTAATATAAAATATTAAGTCAACCTTGTTGGATTATCCTCGCCGTTTACGGACTGAACATCTATACCTATATATATATATATATATATAGGTATAGATGTTCAGATATATATATATATATATATATATATATATATATATATATATATATATGTTAATAATAATGAACTTAATCACAGTAAAGCAACACTAATAATAACAGACTAAACTTCCGAAAATAGTGCAAACTTGACAGTAATTAAAACCGTCTTGTAACCCGGCGAGAACTACCTCGTTGGTTAAATAATGGGGGAGGAAAAAAAAGAAATAATCAGCGCACAAGAACAATACGTGTAGTGCCCGTTGGAAAGAAAAAAAAAGCCCAAGACGAAACCTTAATAATACAGTGCTCGATACGAAAGTGGTGGCTCACTTCTAGACTTCTTGTATTGTATATATATATATATTATAAAAAAGTGAACGAACACGTAGATTTATAAACCATTGTAATAACAAAATTTCAATATATATACATATATATTTATTATAAATTATGTTTTAGAACATGTACATAATTTTTTAATATATGTCCTCGACAATCATATGTTTGTTTCAACGTTGGGTGCCCAACGTTTCTTCGGGAGAAAAAAGTGAAAGAACACGTAAATTTATAAACCATTGTAATAACAAAATTACAATATATATATATATATATATATATATATATATATATATATAGTGTTAACTTGTGATGATGCTTAGTACCGAGATTGCTATTTTTCAGTGGTTTACTGGTAGAAATGAAATTTTGGCAAGCAGGTTTTTTGTCATAAAGTGCTTTATATATATAGAGAGAGAGAGAAAGGGGAGGGGGAGGGGGGAGAAAGTGGGAGGAGAGAGGGGGGGCGAGTGTGTGGGGGGGAGAGAGGGGGAGAGAGAGGGGGAGAGGTAGAGAGAGTGGGGGAGAGAGTGGGACCGTTAATAGAATTAAAGTGGAAAAGTTTGTCCCTAAACTGAGCAGAGTTATGTCGACTTCGAAGTCTTAGTATTTTCTCTCCCTTTTCTGTTGTCCCTGCCCCTCCGTTCCGCCATCCATACAAACAAGTTAGTCAACTAGCTGTCTTCCCCTAACTCTCTCAATATACCTCGTGAAGGTTAAGTTCTCCAAACCCTCTTTCCTCATTTAGTGTCCAAGGAATTTTATCTGTCCTTTCTAGATTCTGAGGAGTGTTCTTTTCTGTTGCCATTTTCTTTCAGACATCCTTGATGCTTACTCTATACGTCCATGGAATCAGTCAGTTATGTGCCATTCGGGATACACGTTTGAGTGATCATGTCTCAAAAGAAACATGACTGACTCTGCAGAAGATTTTCCCGCAGTAGATTGACATTACTTCCTGTGGTAGACTGGTTGCCAACCAAGGCTATAAAACCCAATCTGTCTTGCTATTCAATCCATAACTGGAAGGGAAGAGACGGATTATAATTAGTAATTAGTGGTGCATCAATTTATTACTTAAAATAAATACAAAACCAATCCCTCACTTTATGCCCAGTAGAATCTTTACTTAGGTTTCTAATTGTTACATACAATCAGACAGTTAAGTGCCATATGTGATGCACGCTTAGGCGATCATGTCTCGAAAGAAACATGACAGACTGGGCAGAAGATTTTTAAGAAATAGATTGCCATTACTTTCCACGGTGAACCGTCAACCAAGGCTATAGAACTTAATCTGTCTTGATATTTAACCTATAGCTGGAGGGAGAAGCGATAGATTAATATGCGCGTAAGTGAAAACAACGAATTTGACTGGAATTCGAACTCGACTCTCCGATTTCTTGTTCCAAGCCGATATCCACTGCACCACAATGGAATACCACCTCATCATTAGCAGCAACATCAACAATTTCGTCATCCTTATGTTTGTTCTTGTTATATCTTTGCATATTTTTATGTTTTTGTTGATTTCGATTTGTGATTTGATCTTTCTACCCCCACCCCAGACCTAGATTGATTTTGGGAAAGGTTTCAAACACAAGCACCCGGTGCGTACAAAAAGAAAAAAAAAGAAAAGAAAAGAAAGACAAAATAAAGAAAGATAAAAAGAAAGTCAAAAAGAAAGAAGAATAAAAAGAAACATAAAAAGAGAGATAAAAAGAAAGATAAAAAGAAAGAAAAAAGAGATATAAAAAGAAAGACAAAAAGAAAGAAAGAAAAAGGAAGAAAGAGAAAAGGAAAGAGAAAAAGGAAAGAAAGACAAAAGAAAGAAAGATGAAAAAAGAAAAAACAAAGAAAGACAAAAAGAAAGAAAGATAAAAAGAGCGATAAAAAGAAAGACAAAAAGAAAGACAAGAAAGAAAGAGAAAAAGAAAGATAAAAAGAGAGATAAAAAGGAAGACAAAAAGAAAGACAAAAAGGAAGAAAGTTAAAAAGAAAGACAAAAAGAAAGAAAGACAAAAAGAAAGAAAGATAAAAAGAAAGACAAAATGAAAGAAAGGCAAAACGAAAAATGAAAAAAGATAAAAAAAGAAAGACAAAAAAGAAGGATAAAAAGAAAGAAAAGTGACAAAAAATAAAAGGAAAAATAAAAAGAAAGAAAGAGAAAAGGAAAGAAAGATAAAACGAAAGAAAGATAAAAAAGAAAGATAAAAGGAAAGAAAAGTGACAAAAAAGAAAAAGAAAAAGAAAAAGAAAGAAAGATAAAAGGAAAGAAATATAAAAAGAAAGAAAGAGAAAAGGAAAGATAAAATGAAAGAAAGACAAAAAAGAAAGATAAAAGGAAAGAAAAGTGACAAAACATAAATGAAAAAATAAAAGGAAAGAAAGATAAAAAGAAAGAAAGAGAAAAGGAAAGAAAAATAAGATACTTAAAAGAACGCCTGCAGAAAATTGATGAAAAGCACAAAACCACAAAAGGCACAAATCAGCTCGAGAAAAAAGGTAAGAAAAAGAAAATTTAATGTGTGTGTGTGTGTGTGTGTGTGTGTGTGTGTGTGTGTGTGTGTGTGTGTGTGTGTAAAATGCAAAAAGAAGGAAAAGGAAAAAAAACCATAAAAGAAAAGAATCAAGCCGCCTCGATCTTCGTAACACTCGCTAAGCAACAAATGTCGGTCTGGCCGACGCTATCGTGTGGTGAGAATTGATAGAAAAAAAAAAAAAAGGACGGGCTCCGATTGGCGAAATGAAACACAGAATCCACGTGACTGGTTGCGCTCTTCGTTGGTTCCGTCAGAACGGAGCCTGCCTAGTCGTGAGCTGTGGCAGTTCAAAAAGACTGGTTTGTTGTTGGACTGAGATAAGACGTTAAGAAAATGAACAAAATAGCAAATGCTACTAATAAGGAAAAACCGAAGGTAGATCTTTACTTAATGATGATAATGACGAAGTAAATAATGAAAGCGTAAAGGTTTGAGCCGAAGTTTTGGCTCAATTCACGCATCAAATTTGCTGTTTCTCAAACAAGAAGAAAAATGGCTGAAGAGAAGATTAAGATAAAAAATGAAAAGAACGAAGGATTGAAGGAATTATTGAAAAAAAAAAAGAAAATATTTCAAAAACTATACTTAGAAAGAAAGAAAGGAAGAAAGAAGAAAATGATGGTTTAAAAAAGAAAGAAAAAACGAAAGAATGAAAAAAGAAAGAAATTATGCTTTGCAAAAACTAAAGAAAGAAAGAAGAAAAAATGGTTTGAAAAACTAAAGAAAGAAAGAAAAAAAGAAAGAAAGAAAGAAAGAATGAAAAAAGAAAGAAGTAAATATGGTTTGCAAAAACAAAAGAAAGAAAGAATGATAGTTTACAAAAGCGAAAGAAAGAAAGAAAGAAAGAAAGAAAGATGATTTACAAAAACGAAAGAAAAGAAATGATGGCTTGAGAAAACTAAAGTTTTTGCAAAAATTTTGAAGAAAAAAGAAAGAAAGTGATGGTTTGCAAAAAGACAGAAAGAAAGACAGACAAAAGGCCAAACAGACAGAAAGAACGAAAGAAAGAATAAATGAAGTAAGATTAAAATGACAGTTTGCGAAAATAAATAAAGAAAGAAAACAGAAAAAAGTAAAAACGAAAAAAGTAGAAAATGATGGTACGCAAAAACAAAAGAACGAAAGAACGAAAGAAAGAAAGAACGAAAGAAAGAAAGAACGAAAGAAAGAAAGAATGAACGAAAGAAAGAACGAACGAAAGAAAGAAAGAAAGAACGAAAGAAAGAACGAAAGAAAGAAAGAACGAAAGAAAGAAAGAACGAAAGAAAGAAAGAATGAACGAAAGAAAGAACGAACGAAAGAAAGAAAGAAAGAACGAAAGAAAGAACGAAAGAAAGAAAGAACGAAAGAAAGAAAGAACGAAAGAAAGAACGAAAGAAAGAAAGAAAGAAAGAAAGAACGAACGAAAGAACGAAAGAAAGAAAGAAAGAAAGAAAGAAAGAAAGAAAGAAAGAACATCCACATTGTTGTCACAATACATTTCAAGAGACAGAAACCAGCTAGTTTGGTTTAGTTTTTGTTTTACTACATACCAAACAGTGGGTTATTTAATGCAAACAAGATTTTTAGGATAGTTTCGAATGAATGAAATATGTATCCTTTATAAGAAATCTGTAGATCAGATCATTGACATTTTATAAAGAGGGTTTTTGTTGAGATTTAAATGAACTGTTGTTTTGTTTTTTTTGTTTTTTGCTCAAAAATATCTTACTATGAAAATATATTTTTATGCTTTCACAGTGCATTGACCCTAGTTTTGGGGTTAACTATTTGCCCATAGCTGGGACCCTAGCAGATGCTAACACCCCAGGTTAGGGTGGACTTGGAAACTACATTCAATTAAGAGGTCCTCTAAACCTCCCAACCAGAGGCCTTTCTGCCAGATGAAGTTTATTGTCATACCCAGGACCCGCATGTACTTTATCGTCATACCCAGGATGTCTCATTGGGGTGGGGATAACCTGCGTATTCTGAAGCCCCAACCAACAGGTTGCGAAATCAACTAGTTTAGACTGGTGTCGCCTCTACCGGTTCGAAATCGCCCTTGGTGTTCATTGAAGAATGAGTAAGAATAAATAGCAGAGTTTATCAGCAAACCTTAAAGAGAGATGTGATACCGTGGTTCTCATCCACATTTGGAAGATGCTATGTCTTTAAGACGTAGACGAAGGTTTCGCACAGCCCGGCCAATTTAATGGGGAACCGGGGCAAGAGGCTTTTTCCGTAGGTGTTTTGACAAGTAAGTTTGACCTCCATCAAGCCCTAAAATTAATCTTAGATACTTTGTGATATGGCCCATACTTGAGAGTGGTTGAAAGTATTCCATACACAAGTTTGTCAAACCTGAAAGAAGCGCTATTTAAAACGCCAGGATACTATTCAGTCAGTTAAGTGCCAGACGTGATACACGCTTTGGGCGATCATGTCTCGAAAGAGACCAAGATTGACTGGGCAGAAGATTATCCCGCAGAAGGTTGCCATTTCTTTCTGTGGTAGACTGGTTGCCAGCCAAGGCTATAGAACCCAATCTGTCCTGTTATTTAACCCATAACTGGAAGGGCAAAAGATGTATTGTATTATTGAGTACTAATTAGTGAGGGATCAGTTTATTGCTTCAAAACAATAGAAAACCAATCCCCCACTTTATGCCCAGGAGAAGACTTATATTTTTAACTATTATATTCAGTCATTTGCCATCACTTTCTGCGGTAGACTGGCTGCTGACCAAGGCTATAGAACCCAATCTGTTTAACCCATAACTGGAGGAAAGTGACGGTTAATATCTTTTCCAAGGGTATTTGCGCGTATGTGAATGCAAGGAATTCAACTGGAATTCGAACTCGGCTCCCCGATTTGTCGTTCCCAGTCGATATCCACTGCAGCACAACGCACATCCATAGGGTACTATTAAGTGGTAAAAACAATCTTACATTTCAGATTATAGGTGTTCATTTTTGTAGTTAATATATGTCAAATACTGTTAATCATTATAACAAACAATCTGTAGTCTTTTTGATATGCCAAAAACCTTTTTCATTTTATAATAAAAGGTACATGCAATCGTTTGTACAAGTTCATTTTGTTTTACAGTTACACCTCTGAAACGTTTCTTTACATATATAATTCTATTCTCTTATGTATTTTGATAGTGTTGGACTATTTTCATGTCACCTCCTTCAGAACGAAGAAGTTTTATAGAAAAAAATGTTTTTATTATTCCTCACCTGCACGACATCTCAATTACAAAGTAATTTGCTATATCACATTCAGCATCAAACATTCCTCTTCCAAATGAGAATATTTAACTTCTCTGTGGTTTTTCGACAAGCCTCACAAACCGTTATCAATTTATTCTAGGGGTTTTCACCAACTGAAAATATTTATCCTGAACTGACTTTGAATGATTTTCTGTTAAATATCGAATAAAACACGAAAAAATGTTTATCAATTGAATTAATGAGAATCGACTCGACTTTTATTTTTACAGCGTTTCATCCTCGGTCCGTCGTCACTTTTCTGAATGTTTTTGCCATTAAATCAAATTCTGATGAGGAATTCGTCTTTTTAGAGCGGCTGCATAATTAACTTCCACTAGATCAAAGATGTGGGAATTAAAAGAATTTGCAAACAGCCTGATTCTCAAACCGATTTCTGGATTTACTTTTAAACTGCAGAAGTTAGGTTCAGATGATATGTTTATAAAAATTTGGTTATTACTCGACTTGATGAGTGGACAGCAAATTTAATTATCGGGATTAAAATAACTTGCAAAATATTCACTTCTTTCAAGTTAGTTTAAAATTGGATGTTAAACCCTGGCTAATTCGTGAAAAAAAAATGTTTTTCCTAATGCTACTGTGGGGGCTTACTATGCAATGTTAATTTAGATTTGCATTTTTACATGGCACAAGGCCACTTCCCAAAGGAACATACTGACTAAATCCTTGCATACCACCATTATTTTTATAAGCGTTGAAATTATTCATTAAATAAGCAAATGTTTTATTCAATGCTTCAGCCAATAATTGACGTTATGAAAAATGTGCTTAACTAGAAAAGCAAGTCCCTGCCGACTAAATCTCAAACATTTTATCAGGTTTGAGCACGTTTTATTGTGAAGATTACAAAGCAGCAATAATTTTGTTGAATATATATATATATATAGATATATAGTGTGACGGAAAATCCCGAAGATTAACGAAATGGTTTAACAACCGACACATTGAAATTATTTGTTTGAACATTATTTTTAATCGATACTCGTAATTTGAGTAGATATTCTGTTTTTAATCAAACAGTATATTTATATATATTATTTATATCGGCCTGATTATTTACGATAAATTTTCGAATCCTGCCGAATAACACACGTTTTCGTAACAAAATTTATCGTAAATAATTAATCAGGCCGGTAGAAATAAATATATAAATATGCTTTTTGATTAGAAACAGAATATCTTCTCCAATACGAGTATCAATTAAAAATAATGTTCAAAATGATTTTATATATATATATATATATATATATATATATATATATAGAGAGAGAGAGAGAGAGAGAGAGAGAGAGATTTGTCATTTAGCTGAGCAGTGTTATTTTAGTTATGTCGACTTCGAAGTTTCGTGAAGGCATTATTGTAATATCTTCACTCTTCAGAGTCATTTGCTTTCTGGTGCTATTTCCAAAATTTTCGTATTAATACTAGGATCTTGAATAAGTTCTCGCTGATTTTTCATTATAAGTAATGTTTTATTTACAAAAATTTGTAAGAAAGAGATCAATGAAAGTACTGACCATCGTTAACCACTACATTTACCATCTTTCTGGCAGTATTTGAATTCCACGTCGGAAAAAAGATATATCTTTTGAGGCTAAACACAAGTCGACCCATTTTTTTGACATTTTCATGAGAATGAAAGTACTGCTCAGCCAGGCCATGTGCCATCGATCGGAATAAGTGATAATCAAACGGTGCAATGTCTAGTAAATACGACGAGTGGCGCAGGACCTTCTATTTAAACGTTTTCAAGTAGGTTTTCACCCGTTTTGCAAAATGTAACCTCGCGTTGTTATGTTGCAAAATCACTTTTTTGTGTCTCTGTTCGTATAGTGGCCTTTTTTTATCAATGCTCAGCTCAAACGCATCAGTTGAAGTCGATAGTGATCTCCCCTGATGATTTTGGTCGGTTTGAACAGCTCATAAAAAACTACAACTAGCTGATCCCAGCAAATGCAGAGCAGAAGCTTCGAACCATGGATATTCGACTTTGCTGTCGATGTTGATGCACGCTCGGACTTACCACACGATTTTCTACGCTTAGGGTTATTGTAGCGTATCAACTTTTCATCGCTGATCACGATACGATGCAAAAAAAAAACTTTTCTGCTGTTGAAGCAGCTGTTCGCAATTGACAAGACGCCGTTCGACAGCTCTTGGCTTCAACTCATATGGCACCCAATGTCCTTACTTTTGAATAGTTCTTAATGCTTTCAAACGTTGCGAAACTCTAGTCTAATCAACTCTTAATAATTTTGCAAGTTCAACTTTGGCCTAACATGATTCTTCTTGAAGTAATGCCTCCATTGATTTGTCTTCAAGATTTTTGGGTGTGCAAGAGCGTTCTTTCTTTTTAACATCAAAATCATTATTTTTGAAACGTCTTAACCAATCTCTGTATATTGTTTCCGACAGGGCATCGTCGCCGTAAGTCTCGACAAGAATTCTGTGCTTCAGCTGCAGATTCCTTTTGAATAAAGTAGTGCAGTAAAATTCCTCCCAAATACTCTTTCTTTGGCACGAAATTCAACATGTTTAACGCTAGGAAAAACAAAGTTGTTTATACTTCGGCGAAATAACATACACTTAATTTCAAGCCTGCTTATAGTCCTTCCTTATAGATGCGTTACCATGTGAAAATATACACACGCAGTTCTGGGAATACCATCTGTTGTAAAACAGCGAGAAATTATTCAAGGTCCTAATATAAATATTGAACACCCAGTGGGAATCGAACTTACTATTTAAATGCGATTGACCTAGCGAGACAAGCTTGTTAACCATTACACTACGTCGAAGTGCCAAAAAATGATTTCCTAGACGTAGCTTAGATACAGCAGAAAGTTTGAGGCACACAGTGAGAATCCAAGTCACTACTCAGTCGTAATTGATGTAACTAGACAAACCTGCCAACCATCGAAGTTCCATAAAATTATTTACTAAGTGCAGCTTAGATCTGACACAAGGCCAAATGTATGACGCACCCAGTAAGGAATGAACTCACTATTCAATCGTGATTGATCTATCACAAAAAACTTGTTAACCATTACACCAGGTCGAAGTGCCTAATGGTGATTTTTTTAAGCGTAGCTTAAATATTGGAAAAGTCACATGGGGCACCCAGTAAGGATCGAACTCGCTCCTTCATCGTAATTGTTCTAACGAGCGCAATATTTTACAATAACTACTTATGCGCGTGTTTTCAATTTCAGAAATTATTAAATTATACACTAAATTTGACACAAGGTTTTGCAAGACAATTAAAAGAGATCTTTTCAATGAAATTTAATAAACCTAGAAGCTTTTAATGCTATTAGACAACAAACTTGTTTGTTTCTATCAAACTTACCTGTGAAGTGTTCTAACAGAAGACGGAAAGTGCGACACAGAGATCCGAAGGCGAATTGGCATAGCGAAGAAAGCATTCCAAAAGTTGAGTAAAGTATTAAGAAACAGGACAATTTCGCTAGAAACAAAGAAGAGAATACTGGATTGCTATGTGTTGTCAGTTCTTCAATATGGTAGTGAATGCTGGACAATATCATCGAATATGAAGGAAAAGCTTGAAGCAACAGAAATATGGTTCTACAGAAGGATGCTGCGAATATCATGGATCGAGCATGTGAGCAATAATGAGGTTTTGGAAAGGATGGAAACGAAAAGGAAATTAATATTGAGCATCAGGAAGAGACAACTGAAGTTTCTGGGACATGCAATAAGGAAGGAGGGCTTGGAGAACCTGATACTAACAGGGCCAGATAGAGGGGAAAAGAGACAGAGTAAGGAAGCGGATAACATATTCGAAGGGCATGATCAGGTGGATGACGGAACGAGGGTTTCGTGGTGTAACAGGAGAAAGTGTGCTAAGAGCCACCAGGGATGTGGAAAGCCATGATCGCCTACGTCCTGAAAGGACAGGCCATATAAAAGAAGAAGATGAAGAAGAATATGAACTAAAAACATGTACTTCTCACTCTCTCTCTTACACGCACACATATACACATACACTTGCACAAAATCCAAACTAATATTTGTTTTTTGATATACGTATTTTGTTTATATATATGCGTTTATGTATTTGTGTATTTGTATGTATGTTTTTTTCATTTGTTTTTTTTTTTTTATGTTGGCTTATCTTGTATATAACCTGTGATATCAAATCCATCCTCTATATTTCACCTGCTGTAGACGTACTTATACGTCTCTTCGAATCTTTATTTGTTTGTTGTCAATATATATAAATATGTTTTCGAGACACCATAAAATATTTGTCGTTAGTTTTACGTTCTAAACTAACTAGCTCTTAGTGATATTTACAGGCCAGTGTCAACATTTAGTAGAGTACAATACGAGCTTATTTGGGATGTATTTTGTTTTGGGGTCGTTTTGTTTAGTCCATACTGCAAAACAAATTGAGAAATTATATTTCGCCTCTTTATGGACATTTATTTCTCGTCAATGGCATTTTGATATTTTCTCCAGTACAGCCAGACGACAATGTTAGAACAATGCAGAGGTGAAAGTTGGTTGGTTTGTTTTGTTTTTATGGCAAATCAACCTCGGCGAGTCATTTATTGCCAACTAAACTTTTATGTATTTATTGCTAGTAATACCTTTTTCTTTCAACAATTTATTGTTGTTTTTTATATAAGTGTTTGTGTGTAGTAATACTTCTTTTTCTTTTCGAGTATCAAGATCACTGGGATTTGGTTTTTAAGGAGCAGGGTCCCGAAGTCCTACCCTTGTTATTTAACCCATAACTGGAGGAAAGGGACGGATTAATACCTTTCCCAAGGGTACCAGTGCTTAAGTGAATGCAGGGTATTCAACTGGAATTCGAACTCTGCTCACCGATTTCTCTTTCCGAGCCGATATCCACTGCACCACGACGCACATCTGTCACTAAACGCTTACAGCACCTGGTATTCCCAAGCGGTCACCCATCTAAGTACTGACCAGTCTCAACGTTGCTTAACTTTGATGATCGAGCGATAACCGGTGTATTCAACGTGATAGGCCGTAAGCCAGCTGTGAAAGTGTTAATACTGCAGTAAGTCGTAACTAATATCTCACAAAGATTTACTGTCAGTCACCTTAAGAAAGTTGACTCTGTATTATCACAGGAACGCAAAATATTTTAATTATAAGGCTCGAGAGCCACTAAAGGTAGTGTGTTACTGTTAAAACGGTTATAATGGATGGATTTTATGATATAAATGAAACAGGAGATACTAGAAAGGGAAGAGTATGAGGTTAAGAAGTGTTCAGAAAAGCATCTACTCGTTAACCTTCTCCAGAAGATAAAAGATCTTTGAAAAATTTATCTGAATGGAACTTTCAGTTAGGATACGGGAGAAATGAGGATGGTTCGACCCTATGGAATAAGGATAAAAGCCTGAAATGGTGAAACTAAAGAATGGTTAATAATAGAATTATTTCGAACTTTTGTTCTCATCTTGGTTGATATAGGTGTTATAATAGACACAACAGCCAATCTATGGACACCTGATGATGACCAGAGGGTAGTTGGTCGAAACATTGTGTCTATTATAACATCTATATCAACCAAGATGAGAACAAAATTTCGAAATGATCCCAAGATTATTGAAAATTACTCATCTCAAAAATGAATACGAATTAAAGAATGGTTAATCGTTAAGTTGAAATATAACGATTAGGTATTATTTTAAAATCTAATCTACTTTAGCTAGGAAATCTTTGCACAAGCCTCGTAAAACAGTCTGTAAAGAATTACCATGTTTGTACGCTTTGACCCACAATACCTCTTTCAGCCAGCGATAAAGGTGACTACATCAGAAGAGATGGAATCATTCCAGAGAATGATTGTTCGCAATCGATACTTTAACGATATGTGGTTGGAACTGGCCTTGCGGGTATTGCATTCGAAAGGGAAGCACTCAACTCAATAATAAGACGTCTTTTACTGCACAAAACCCCCGTATAGTCAAAATGCTCACTATTAGTTGACGCACAAAATTGGTTTTGGCGTACCTTTCGCCGCCTGTCGAGACTTATCTTCTTGAACCCCGACCTCCGATCCATGACCAACTATAGTTTGACCTAAGATTTGAGAGCCTTCAGTTGAGGAATGATTAAGAGGAAACAACGGTACTGACCTTCTCTATCGTTCCAGGCACCTAGAGCTGAAAAGGAAAGGTGGGCCAAGAAGTGGACCTTTCATTTCCGCCGGAGCTAACTGTCTGTTTGTATTCGAAGAGCAGGAGAGAGAAGAGTGACGTAAAACTAAAGTCACTGAAGAAAATGACTTCTTTTTTTTTTCACTCAACTGTAATTTCAAAAATCTACAAATCGCATCAGGTATTATTTCATTCTCTTCATTTTCTTTCAGGGGCTTAAGGCCATATCACGTTGAATACACCGGTTCTCGCTCGATCACCGAAGTTAAGCAACGTTGATCCTGGTCAGTACTTAGATTGGTGACCGCTTGGGAATACCAGGTGCTGTAAACGTATAGTGACGTATGTGCGTGGTTACGGCCATATCACGTTGAATACACCGGTTCTCGCTCGATCACCGAAGTTAAACAACGTTGATCCTGGTCAGTACTTAGATGGGTGACCGCTTGGGAATACAAGGTGCTGTAAGCGTATAGTGACGGATATGCGTTGTGGTGCAGTAGATATCGGCTCGGAAAGAGAAATCGGTGAGCCGAGTTTGAATTCCAGTTGGATACCCTGCATTCACTTAAGCACTGGTATCCTTGGGAAAGGTATTAATCCGTCTCTTCCCTTTAGTTATGGGTTAAATAACAGGGTAGGACTTGGAGACCCTGCCACTTAAGAACAAATCCCAATGAATCTTGAGACTCGAAAAGAAAAAAGTATTACTAGACACAAAACTTATATAAAAACAGCAATAAATTGTTGAAAGAAAAAATAGCTATTACCAGCAATAAATAAAATTTATTTGGCAATAAATGACCCGCCGAGGTTGATTTGCCATAAAACAAGAACAACCAACAAATATTTTCTTTCGAACTTGTTAGAAGTTGAAATAAAAAAAACAGTTCTTCATTTATTCTTTCCTCCTGCATAAAGTCTGCTAAAGGCTGCCATTAGGCTTCTTGTTAAGTCGCTCCCAATTTATAGAATATATATTAAATAATCATTTTAAAAATCATCATTTCTTAATTTCATATTGAAAAACTTCCATCTCCACTTTCGAGGCATGACATTTTACACATGTGCGTTATGGTGCAGTGGTTATCGGCACGGAACGAGAAATCGGGGAGCCGAGTTCGAATTCTAGTTGAATTCCTTGCATTTACTTACGCACAAATACCCTTGGGAAAGGTATTAATCCGTCCCTTCCCTCCAGTTATGGGTTAAATAATAGGACAGATTGGGTTCTATAGCCTTGGTCGGCAACCAGTCTACCGCAGAAAGCAATGGCAACCTACTGCGGGATAATCTTCTTCCCAATCAGTCATGTCTTTCGAGACATGATCACCCACAGCGTGTATCATGGATAGCACTTAACTGACTGAATATAATAGTTGGAAACATAATTAAGGCTTTTACTGGACATAAAGCGGGGGATCGGTTTTACACTGTTATGAAGTAATAAACTGATCCCCCACTAATTACTACTAAATAATATAATACATCTCTTCTTCCTCTAGTTATGAGTCAAATAACAAGACAGATTGGTTTCTATAGCCTTGGCTCGCAACCAGTCTACTGCAGAAACCAATGGCAACCGACTGCGGGATAATCTTCTGCCCAGTCAATCATGTCTCTTTCGAGACATGATCGCCTAAAGCGTGTATCACGTATGGCACTTAACTGACTGACTGAATATAATAGTTGAAAATATGATTAAGGCTTCTCCTGGGCATAAAGTGGAGGATCAGTTTTATATTGAAGCTTCAGATATTAGGTTTAAGAGTTTTACTGTCACTAGGACTCACATCTGCGTCTTCTCGTGCCGGTTGATTTAAGAAATTTTCGAAGAATATTTAAAAATGTAGACATTTAATTTTAGAGGAAAAAGTTACATTAATGGCACACGAATTACGTACAGTTGATTTCCTGCATTAAATATTTAACGAAAAAAAAGCTTTATTTATTTTTTATTTTTTTTATTTTCTGAAGTATGAAATATCAAATCTGAAAAAAAACCTTAAATAATTAAACTGTTTAGGAATTACGGGATAAAACATGTATAGATATTCATAGCTCTATTTTAATATTGAGCACTGTTTTAAATTAATGTTTTGAACGTTGTTAATATTTTCTTCCCTCCTTATTCATTTGTATATATATATATATATATAGTCATCCGCAGACAGATCTGTTTCGCTGTATCACAGCTCATCAGTACGGTTAGACTTCGATTGCCTTTAAGCCAGGATTGAAACCCGACCGAATTGGTGTCAGTCGGCGATTCTACCTCTGGGCTATGGGCGTTCGGTAGAAGAAGGCAGCCTTTTTAGCGTGTATATTGTCATTATACCCGCCCAAGAGCCAGAGTGCTCTAATCCATTACTGAATGAGCGATGCGTATCTGCCAGAGTAGCTACTGTTTTTCAAAGTCTACCATATATTTCAAGAAAGTGGAAGAACACGTAGATTAAAACCCATTGTTCAAGCATTTACTTTTATAAAGGGTGCTCGATACAAAGTAGAGCTTAATATTGCAATTACAATATATATATATATATATATATATATAAAGACAAACTAATAACTATATTCTTGTCGAACCCCCCCCCCCCCGGGATTTACGTGGAAGGAAAAATGGTTATAAAAAAAGAAAGAGCTAAGCACATGAACACAAGTCAAAAGTGTTTGGACCGAGTCAGCCCAAAGAAAAAACACCGACAGAGTAATCAACTAACAGTAAAGCGCTCAATACTTAGGTAGAGCAGAATAAATAAATTATATCTAGTAAGCCAACAAACCTACCAAAGTTTCACCTCAGCAGATCGTCAAGGAAAGAGCCAGATTTCCCTGACGATCCGCTTAGGTGAAACCTTGGTAGGTTTGTTGGGTCACAAGGTTTACTTTATATATATATATATATATATATATATATATATATATATATATATATATATGATTACTCGTATTGGGGTTTTTTCTTTGGGCTTCGTGCTGACTGACGTTCATGTACTAAGTTCTTTCTTTTTTTAAAACCATTTTTCCCTTCCGTCGAAAGTTTTCGAGGAAGGTTTTCGGCACGAATATAATTTTAAATTCGTTTATATATTTAGTGTTTCGAGGCAGCAAATAATTTTCTAAACATATACTGTTAAATATAAAAGACAATGAATGTCTATTACGTTTCATCATGAGTCGTTCTAAACATTGTATTTTTGCTTTAATTTCAGTTGAAAATAAAGACAAAAATTCTCCAACATTTGGATTATTTTTTATTAATTTGGTTCTAAGTTTTCGGCTCACATGAGCCATCTTCAGAGAGGTTATTAAGATGGTAACACAATAATATCCACCATCACCGACGATTTTATTTTGTGTTGACATAAAACTCCGCTAGGCAACGGCAATAGTTACCAAAAATAACAAACGCAGTTTGCAAATTTGCAATGCGGTTCTATGACGTCACACCGCGTGATAGCGGGAAATGACAACAGAACCATGTATTCAAATGCAATGTAATGTGTTATGACCAGATTTAAAGGTGATTTTATTAAGTGTGGGTTGTTTGGATTTAATGTACATGGCCTCCAATATGGCTCATGATTAAACATAATAGACATTCATTGTCTCTTATATTTAACAGTATATGTTTAAAATATATATATATATAGAAACAAAGATTTGTACCCACACAATAAATTAATTGGGTTTATTTTTGTAAGTAATTCTTTGTTTTCATTTGTCCTTTATAAACCATTTGTAATAAAGCCAACGTAAGCCCTTGAAGAGTGTTGGCCGAAAGGTTCCTTGGGTTGGGATAATTATAATAACGTCTATTCTATTTTTATTTAAGGTAATATATATATATATATATATATATATATATATATATATATATATATATATATATATATATAAACGAGATATATATATTCTTTACTACTCGGGGACATAATTATTTCAAAAATACAATAAGACACAACGGTTTTTATCATAATGGAAAGAATACCTCATCTCAGCAATATAGACATGTTCGTTTTAGCGTTTTAACAAATATCACCTGAAGAAGGCCGGTCTGACCTGAAACGTCGTAAATACGCCAACTACGATGAGGACAAAACGGGAACAATATAAATAGTGTAAATATTTACAATACCACTTCTCATAAATAATACAAGCTTTCTATATGTTATTTCTTAATGTTTTTTTTTTCTTTTTGAAGCTATACATTCATTATATCTTATGAAAAAAATTTTTTATAATTTTTGGCCTTTCAGTTATAATTTATTTGTTACAGCAATGGGGTCAAGGGTTTATTGTGAACGTGTTATTTTGTCATGTCGCCATCCGTTGATGTTTATAGATAACTTTACAAAATTAGATTACTTTATTTAATGTCTATTGATAATATATATATATATAATGTGCATGTATGTATGTATCTATGTATGTGTATGTGTGTGTGTGTGTGTGTGTGTGTGTGTGTGTGTGTGTGTGTGTGTGTGTGTGTGTTGCGTGTTGTGAAGTATGTTTATAAACTTTACATACTCACATGTGTGTACTTTTATGTGTATGTATTTTCTTGACACTCTCTTCGGCTAAGGCGATGACTGACAGTTGACATCAACACTTCGCTGACATCTCCAGTTATTATTAATATATTATACAATTATTTACAGAAATCAGTGTCACAAAATGTATACATATATGTATAACATATATAAATACGAGGGTCATTCAATAAATAAGGTGAATTTTTCGGTATAAGGACTTCTAATACAGATAAAAGCTTTTTTTTTTTTAATTTTTTTGCTTTACTTCTTTTTCAAAAGGATTTAATTTTTGTGCAGATTGAAAAAAAAAATTTGGAGTTTTTTAAATTAACAAAAATGGCCAACAAAGAAGCATGCTCCAGGATTGAAGAGAGGTCAGTTATCAAGTTTTTGGTTGCGGAAGAGTGCAAACCAGTTGAAATCTCAGACCTTCAAATTTTCTGCTTAAATCCAGTTGACATTTATGAACTGTCACTTTAACGACCTAACTTTTTAAAACAATTACCAACCAGATACCAATATCCGGAGATTAAAGATTAAAGAGGATTTAATATTAAACTTAGATTAAAATGACCTCAGTTAGAAAAGTGTGAGACGGTGTTCTAAATCGATGCGACTCTCCGATCTGTATAATCAAACACTGGAGAGTCCGAATTTTTCCTAGAAGTATCTCCGAAAATGCACCCGTTTATATATTTCGTTTAGAAATTATAAGAATTCTAAGAAAATAACTAATTTCATATTGAATCTTCTTCTACGTGTCGTATTCCTTCATGACTGGCGATCGTGGCTCTACACAATTTCCCATCTGTTTTAGCTTTTCACTCTGGATTGTAACTGTCCACTATAATGTAATTAACGTTTTCAACGCTAAAGTTGAATTAGTCAATTAACTTCATATGCTTCTACTAGGAGTTGTTGCTATATTACATCTCAACAAATCTTACCTTTTATGTTATTTTGACAGAAGTATCCCGAGTAATTTTTTATGTTATTTTGACAGTAGTATCCCGAATAATTTCAAAACTTGACCCCCATAAGGCGAGCGGTCACGATGGAATCCCGGTGATAGTCCTTAAGAAATGTGCTCCTGAACTCTCCCCTGTCCTCTCTAAACTGTATAACTACTGCCTTTCTGCTTCCTGTTTTCCTGCATGTTGGAAGTTCTCTTCAGTCGTTTCTGTATTTAAGAATTGTGGTGAAGCCTCGGACCCATCCAATTATCGCCCTATCAGCCTTCTACCAATTTTCAGGAAAGTATTCGAGGCCATAATTAATGCTGAAATAGTTCAACATCTTACTGCCCACAAAATCTACTCTGACAGGCAGTATGGCTTCCGCTTTGCCAGGTCCACGGCCGACATGCTAACTACCATTACGGAGTACATGCTCCAGGCCCTTGATGAGTCAGGCGAGGCTCGTGCTGTTGTTCTGGACATCTCCAAGGCTTTTGAGAGAGTTTGGCACTCTGGCCTTCTATGCAAGCTACGGGGTTACGGTGTTACCGGACGCTTGCTTGATCTAATCCAATCTTCTTTAAATAACCGCAAAATGAAGGTCGTCCTGAATGGGCATGCCTCTACATCCTACAGCACAAACGCTGGTGTCACTCAGGGCTCTATCCTGGGCCCGACGCTCTTCCTTATTTTCATAAATGACCTCCCAGATGAGATAAAGAACCAAATAGGCATCTACAACAATTTACTCCCGCATCAGTAAAAAACCCGTCGTGGCGGACAAACATAATCTTGCTGCTGACCTTGAACGGAATCTACACTCTGTGGTGAATTGGGGCAAGAAGTGGCTTGTCAATTTCAATGCGACTAAGACCAAGCTGTTGTCTGTCAATCATCACAGGCAACTTCTCCTACCTCCCATAAACATGGACCAAACGAGTCTCCCTGAGAGCAATACACTGCGCCTTCTCGGCCTTACCCTCTCTTCTGATCTCAAATGGAACCACTACATTGAGTCCATAGCTAAATCCACTGCTAAGAAGGTTGGGTCACTGTGTCGAGCCAGAATGTTTTTCCCGCCTGAATCCATCCTGAATATATACAAATCAACCATTCGTTCATATACGGTTAGGCGCCCCTGCTGTTCATCTCAGTGTTCTCGACAGGCTCCAAAGACGAATCAGTAATGTGATAGGTACCGACTTAGCGGCTCGACTACAGCCACTTCCCCACCGACGAGATGTGGCCTCCCTTTGTCTGTTTTATAAATACTTTCATGGCTTCTGCTCCAGCGAACTTAATTCACTGGTGCCTCTGCAACAGGTGTTTACTCGTGCAACCAAATCAGCAACTGGGTCCCACCCATTCACAGTTAGATTAACCAAATGCAGACAACAATTCTACTCCTGCAGCTTCTTCTCTAGCACTTCCTGCCTGTGGAACTCTCTTCCATATTCTTGCTTTCCTGACGGCTACAACCTCCAGGAATTTAAATGCAATGTCAATACTCATCTATTAACCACTTGACTCTAGTTCTTTCACCACCCCGTATATCCTCTCCTTTCTCTCCACCTTTTCAACTGTCATCACACCTGTATTCCCATCCTTCTCTTGCTCCTTTCTATCTGGTTCGTCTTCCTCTTCACTCTCTTCTACTTAATCTTTTTACTCTTATGTAGCCCCCTGCACATCAGTGGCATTACCGCCTTGCTCGGGGTAATACGATTAAAAAAAAATTCTCCTAAAACTTTTTACACAATCCATTTACTCAACTATCTGTTGTTTTTCTCTGTCTCACTTACCTTCTTGTGAGTATCCAATTTTCCAAGCCCTCTCTCTTCATTATGTGCCTTTAAAATTTCAACTGTCTTTTCTTTACGTTAAGTCTCCTTTTTGCTTCTTTTTTTCGCTAAAACTTCTCCATTGATCACTTGTCCGGTGACATTTTTAAAAACCCTCATGTTGACTAGTGTACATGTAATCAAGATATAGATATACTTTTGGGAGATTTTCTTCCATGGATTAAAGAGAAATTTGTTCAATTTTATAGTTAAATCTCATTTTTCACCGTTCATCAACTACACAAAATTGTGAATTTTAACCTTACTGAAGGTCTGCTTAAAAGAAATTTCATAATGACAATACAAATAATAAATAAATCATATATTACACCTACTGGCGTGTATGGTAGCATTTGCTGTTTCCGTAACAAACTGTTTTTTTTATGGGGCATGGGTTGTTAGCCCTGCGCCCAGCCCACAAACCTGGAGGAAGGTGATTTTCTAAGCGTAGCTTAGAGGTGTCATGCGGCAGAAAGCAAGGAACACCCAGTGAGGATCGAACTCTCTACTCAATTGTAATGATTCACAAGAGACAAGCTTACTAACCATTACTAGGTGCCTAATTACAATATGTTCTTGGCTTATATAAAAGAGATTATGGTTCTCCAAGTTCTTGAATATAGCAGCAAAGATGAGGGCAACAGTCCGAACATTATAAGCAATAGAAATAATCATATTGTATTACGCCTGTTTAAAAGTCTTCCCCAGATTGTTTTTTTTTTTTTACTCATAGGAATAAAAAATTTTATTGGGTTCACTGCTAACATTTTACCGAACTTTCATTTTTCTTATAGCCTACCTTAGGATCTGGTATTGGTGGAACAGCTACACTACCGGCCATAATTATTAGGCTAACCCAGTGTTAAAAAAAATGATGTACTTCATACAATTTTTGAGTATTTATTGCCAAGTGAATAATTGTAAATGAAAATAAAATGTTTCTTTTGTTAATATTGCACAATAACATGTGCATCAAATGAATTTATAAATATTTAATAATTACCTATATTGCAGTTTCATCAATGAAAGAATGAAGAAAATTTAGGGTTTTTCAGACGATTTCATCTTTGCTTCTTTGCCTTGTAAAATTTTGCAAAGTAATAATAACTAAAGAACCATTCTATTTTCATTTGGCAATAAATACTAAAAATAGGATGAAATATATTTCTTTTAAAAAAAACTGGGGTGGCCTAATAATCATGGCCGGTAGTGTGTATATATATATATATATAAAATCTACAAGGTGCTATGGGTAAATTATCGCTATTTGCCTTGTAAAATTTTGCAAGGTAATAATAACAAAAGAACCATTCTATTTTCATTTAGCAATGAATACTAAAAATAGTATGAAATACATCATTTTTTTCAAAGAAAACTGAGGTGGCCTAATAATTATGGCCAGTAGTGTATATATATATATATATATATATATATATATATATATATATATATATAATCTACAAGGTGCGATAGGTAAATTGTCGCTATTTGCCTTGTAAAATTTTGCAAGGTAATAATAACAAAAGAACAATTCTATTTTCATTTGGCAATGAATACTAAAAATAGGATGAAATACATCATTTCTTTTGAAAACTGGGGTGGCCTAATAATTATGGCCGGTAGTGTACATATATATATATATATATATATATATATATATATATACTCTACAAGTTGCGATGGATAAATTGGCGCTATTTCTACTGCCACTGTTGCGCAGGTGGTTACATAGCGGAAAGTGATAAGAAAGAGTGAATAGTTATGTCAGGAGGAGGGTAATAGACGGATGAGGATACCGAGGATGGGGTTGGAGTAGATGAAAAAAGAGCTTGAGAGAATGGATGCGAGTTAGTGGAGATAGGATAGGAGATGTCTGTTGACCTTACATTTAAATTCCTGGAGATTGTAGCTGTCGGGGAAACAAGTATATGAAAGGGAATTCAACGAGTGGGTAGTGCGTAAAAAGAAGTTGTTAGAGTAGCAATTGCGTTTACATTTTATCGGTTTCACTGTAAAAGGGTGGGACCTAGTTGCTAATATAGATCTCGTGCAAATTCGTACCTAGGGGTCACCAGTGATCTAAGTTCATTGGAGCAGAAGCCGTGAAAGTATTTATAGAAGAGGCACAAGAGAGCCACGTCACGCCGGTGAGATAGCGACGGCAGCCGAACTGCCAAGTTGGTATCGATCACATTACAGATTCTCCGTTAGATTCTGTAAAGAACCCCGAGATGAATAGCAGAGGCACCCGACCAGATGTGGCAGCAGTATTCAAGACACGGGCAAATGGTAGATTTATATATGTGCGCGATGGACTCAGAGAGGAAAAAATTCCTGGCCCTGCACAGTGAACTGACCTTCTTAGCAGCGGATTTAGCAATGGATTGTTATAGTCATTCAACTTGAGGTCCACTGAGAGTGTGAGGCCAAGGAGGCGTAGTGTTTTACTCTCAGGGAGGCTAGCCTGTTCCATGCTAATGTGAGAAGGGGTAGGAGCGATTGTCTATGATAGCAGATAGCAGTTATTTCTCTATTTATTGTTGCAAGTAACCAGTTTTAAGGAAATAGTATTCCTATGAGTAAAAAAAAAAAACAATCTGGAGAAGACTTTGAACGGCACCTCTCGCTTATTTTTATTGTTTATAATGTTCGGACTGTTGCCCTTATCTTTGCTACCATATTCACGACGTTTCCGTTGTTATACGCTACGGCCTTCTTCGGAAGATTGAACCTTTATTTCGTTAACTAGGGTAGAAGA
The DNA here is from genome assembly GCA_037127315.1 of Ascarosepion bandense. Taxonomy (NCBI): domain Eukaryota; kingdom Metazoa; phylum Mollusca; class Cephalopoda; order Sepiida; family Sepiidae; genus Ascarosepion; species Ascarosepion bandense. The sequence goes on along the minus strand of JBBBDQ010028432.1, from coordinate 945 downwards.
TCGGAGCGTATTACGGCCGAAATATCCTGAACATGGCAGCCAAGATGAGGGCAACAGTCCAAACAATGCAAATAATCACAATCCCTCATCTCAGAAGTATAGACAAATATGCAACAGGATTCACTCAAGGTGTGACTACCAAGAAAACATAAAACTAGTATTAGTACAGGTAAAAATCTCACGATTTTCCTCCTTGATTTGATGGATTGATTCATTTTATTTTTATGGTTTATCAACACCCTTAATTTTTTAACATATTTACTTCTGCATTTTTATAGTGTTTGGGATCTCCTCTTTTTGTATATAATAATGGACTCGACTTAGTGTACATATAATCCTGCCTATAGAGAGAACGACAGAGTTTAGTTGGTTGGATCTGGAATCGCAGTTGTAGTTGCAGTTGCTCTGAGCTCCACTCAGCTAGAATCAGTTAAGACTGTATATATTTATTTCTACTAATAGTATTCCTAAATTGACTAACCCGTATTCCTGTTTGTATATTACGTTCAATATAACCTACTTTTCTATCTCTACTAGCAGTATAGCCCGGCGTTGCTCGGGTGTAATGTAAGCTTTAAAACTAATCCATGGTCCTGGAGCTCAGACTCATTGGACTTTGGCAAGAAAGACTAAAATGCAATAGTTGTTTCCAGTTAAAGCGAAACCGAAGACTGAAAAAAAAATGAATGGATGTAAGTGAAAAATTTGATTTCCTGGTATCGATATCAAATAAGTTATTTTTCGTCGTAAACTGAATTTTGAAGGCTAAATAAGTCCTCTGAGTAAATGGTATCATGGCTGAGACGAAAAACTACAATTATACCTACTTAGAGCCAAACCCGAAGCAAAAACTAAAATAAAGGGGCTGAAAATAATACAGACATACAGGCAGATAAACAGGCACACACACAAACATCTTGCCTTTTATATATATATATATATATA
>JBBBDQ010028430.1:0-25000 GCA_037127315.1 Ascarosepion bandense | reverse complement strand
GATATATATATATATATACATGTGTTTATGCATATATATGTATATGCATATATATATATATGATCTTGTAGGAATATATATTTTAGGTTTTTTAAGTAGATTGTTAGACCCAAAATAAATATGTCTATATTGGGATGATGGATTAATGTTCATCCTCAATTCAAATGGGCCTTATATGAATAGAATTCACAAAAAATATTTACAGCCCTAAATTATCTCTGTTTTAATGTTGAAGTTACTTTTAATCTTAAAATTGTAATCTATCTAGATATCAGCCTTAATTTTAACAATGGATCCCACGAGCATTTTCTCAAAGAAAATTGTTTTCCCACTTATATTAATATTTTATCCAACCACCCCAAAAATTAGAAAGTACCTACTATCACCCGGTCTCACACTCCACCCCCTTCTTTTGGACAGGAGTAGAGGTGATCGCCTTGTTTCCTGTTTAGGAAGGGGTTCCCGGTTGATCTCTCTCTTTTTCGGTCTTTATGTCGGTTCGGCTGGAAGCTTTTTGCAGTTGGTGAGTATGGCGGCAACGTCTCTTCATTCTGAGGGTACCGGGTTGGCAGTTTCCTGGTTGCTGCTTCCAACTGGTAGTTAGGAGCCCGAACTCTTGCGTAGCGTCTTGAGCGGCTGCTCTGATCAGCAGTTGAATAATATCGGGTTTCCTGTAGTGCCATTTCGCGCATGGACGGGCGTCCCTGCATGAATTTCCGATGGGCAACCCCGAGGCCACATTATGCTGCAGGCGGCGTCATTCACCATCCTTCACCTGCTGCAATTAACAACCATCTGACCCTACTATAGACCTCTCTCTATCCACAACTATAACCAGCATGAAATTAAACAAACAAAACAGCAAGACTAAACCAGCTAGTCATAAATCGACCAAACCTATCTGCGTTTCCTTCACAAATATACGAGGTAGTCACAGTAACTTTAATAGTGTAGAATCATTCCTTCTAACTAACTCACCCGATATCTTAGCTGTATGTGAGACTAACCTTGACCCTTCTATCCTTTCTTCGGAGCTGTTCATTCCTGGTTACCTTCCCGTCTTCAGGAAGGACTCCAATGTCCATATGCATGGGCTTGGTGTATATGTCAGCGAACAACTCCCCTAGCCAGGGTCACATCTCTTGAATCCCTGGATCATTCCTTCATGTGCTTCCGTCTCTCACTTCTAAGTTCGGTTAGCTATCTCTTCTTCCTCTACTGCTCCCCCTCCTCCTCTGACTGTACGGTACTTGATAGCATCTCTACTAATATTGACAGGGCCATTTCTTCTTACCCATCTGCCCATATATTTGTGTTTGGCGATTTTAACGCCCACTACACCAAGTGGCTTGGAAACTCAGCCACCGACCTTGCTGGGATCCACACCATGCATTTTTCAATAACCCAAGCTCTAACGCAAGTGGTAGTGCGTTCGCAAGCGCGTTTCTCTAATAACCCTAATGAAAGGGACTCTTTACTTGACCTTTGCTTTACCTCCATCCCAGACTCCTGCACCACCAGGCAACTCTGCCCCTTCGGTAACTCTGACCACGCCGTAGTCTCCGTCAACATCTTAATCCACGCTAACTCTACCCAAGAAAACCAGACCAGCAGAATATCATACTGCTACCAGAGAGCAGACTGGGACTCGTTCCGAGACTTCCTCTGCGACGTCCCCTGGAACAACGTCTTCGATCTTCCTGTCGAAGACTGTGCCTCCGAGGTCTCCTCTTGGGTTAAGGCTGGCATCGATGCTTTTATCCCGACCAGGAAATTCCAACTAAAATCAAATTCGTCCCCCTGGTTCTCACCCGCTTGCTCGGCCGCCATTGCCCACCGGAACCATTTCTTCCGGCTTTATTGAAGCTGCTCGTCGAACCAAAACAGGCGCCTTTTCACCTCAGCACGGAACAAGTGTAAAAAAGTACTGAATGAAGCTAAGAGGGCGTTTGCTACCAGAATGAGGCAATGCATAGCATCCTCTAAGTTTGGCTCCAAAGATTACTGGCGTCTCTGCAAAAGCGTGCTCAACAAGAACAAAACTTCAATACCCCCACTAATCAATGAGTTTGAAGTTCTCACCTCCCCAGCGGACAAGGCTGAATGCTTTGCCCGTAGATTCTCCACCAATTTGACATTGGACTCGTTAGGAATACCTACACCCGACTTCCTACCCAGAACTAAGGCTCAACTAAATAGCGTCCACATTACACCCTCACTGGTCGCCAAGATAATTGCACAACTTGACCCACACAAAGCGAGCGGCGGTGACGGAATCCCAGTCATAGTACTGAAGAAATGTGCCCCAGAACTCTCCTCTGTCCTCTCTAAACTCTATAACTTCTGCCTATCTGCTTCCTGTTTTCCTGCCTGTTGGAAGTCCTCCTGTGTAGTTCCTATATTTAAGAATTCTGGCAAACCCTCAGACCCCGCCAATTATCGTCCTATTAGTCTCCTTCCAATCTTTGGCAAAGTTTTCGAAGCCATTATCAACGCCGAGGTGATTCAGCATCTCACGGCCAACAGGCTTCTCTCTGACAAACAGTACGGGTTTCGCTTCACCAGGTCTACTGCTGATATGCTAACGACCATTACTGAGTACACATACCGGGCACTTGACAAGAATGGAGAAGCCTGAACCGTTGCCTTGGATATCTCCAAAGCGTTCGACAGGGTCTGGCATGCTGGCCTCTTGTGCAAACTGCGGAGCTATGGGATAACTGGACATCTGTTTGACCTCATCCAGTCATTCCTAACTGCACATTGAAGGTGGTATTAAATGGGCATACCTCCCAAAACTACCATACGAACACGGGCGTCCCTCAAGGTTCTATCCTAGGTCCCACCCTCTTTCTGATCTACATTAATGATCTCCCTGACGCCATTAGATCCCAAGTTGGCATGTATGCCAATGACACAACAATCTACTCTCGCATCGATCAAAAACCAGGTGTGGACGACAAAATGAACCTCGCTGCCGTACTTGAAAGGGACCTCCAATCCGTAGTGGCCTGGGGTAGGAAATGGCTAGTAAATTTCAATGCCTCTAAAACAAATCTGTTATCAACTAACCACCATAGACAATCGCATCTACCTCCCATTAGCATGGGACAGGCTAGCCTCCCAGTGAGTAAAATACTACGCCTCTTTGGCCTTACACTTTTGGCGAACCTCAAATGGAATGACTATATCGAATCCATTGCCAAATTTGCTGCTATGAAAGTCAGTTCTCTGTGCAGGGCCTGGAAGTTTTTCCCACCTGAATCTATTCTGCACATATACAAATCTACCATCTGTCCATGTATTGAATATTGCTGCCATATCTGGTCGGGTGCCGCTGCTGCTCTCCTTGGGCTTCTTGACAAAATACAAAGGAGGATCTGTAACGTGGTTGATACTGACTTGGCAGACCGGCTGCAACCACTCTCGCACCGGCGTGATGTGGCTTCCCTGTGCCTCTTTCTACAAGTACTTTCATGGCTTCTGCTCCGATGAGCTTAGATCACTGGTGCCGCCTAAGCACGAATTTACATGAGATACTAGGTTAGCAACTAGGTCCCACCCTTTTACAGTTAAACAAATAAGATGTAACCGTAAATTCTACTCCAACAGCTTCTTTTCTCGTGCTTCCCACCTGTGGAACTCCCTTCCACAAGTCTGCTTTCCCAACAGTTACAATCTCCAGGTGTTTAAATGTAGGGTCAATAGACACCTCCTATCACACTAACTCCCAAATATTCTCAGAACACTCTCATGTACCCAACCCTCATTCTCGGTATCCTTACCCGCCTATCACCCACCCTCTGACATTTCCTATATTTCATCGTCCTTTCTCCACTCTATATAGCCCCCTGCGCAGTAGTGGCAGTGACATGCCTTGCTCAGGGTGAAATGCTTATAAAAAAAAAATGGAAAAAAAGGAAAAAAACAGATACCCAATATAGTAAATAATAGGATTAACCATTTATCATCTAACATTAAACATTTTAATGCAAGTAAAGATATTTACAATAAGGCCCTTCAAAAAAGTGGATTTTAGAACAAATTAATGTATAATAGACCCCGAATCATCTAAAACTAAAAATAAAAAAAAAACTGTAGAAAAAGACAGAAAGAAAGATAATTTAGTTTAACCCTCCTTACTGTAAACTAACAAATATCAATATTAGTAAATATTTTCTCAAATTAGTAGACAAACATTTTAATAACAATAATCCCCTTAGAAAATTTTTTAATAGGAACACTCTAAAAAATCAGCTCCTCTTGTACCTCAAATATAGACAACATTATAAATTCTCAGAATAGGCAAATTCTAAAGAATTTATGTAATACTGACTCTGAGTCCGGAATTTTAAATAAATGCAATTGTAGCTCCGTGGATGCCTGCCTGGTGGAGGGCAAATGTAAATCCACACAGGTAATTTATGAAGCTCACATTTCACCATCAAACAACAAGAATAATTACTGAACCTATACTGGTATGTCCATGGGACCTTTTAAGCAGAGATATTACAATCACAGCTATTTATTTTCGAACCCAGGTCAAAAATACCAGACAGCCCTTTCACGGAGATTCTGGAAAATGAAGGAAGAAGGGCTGGACCCTGAAATTAGCTGGAGACTGATAGGTTCAGCCCGAATTCCAAGGAATTTTCTTGATAGGTGTGATCTGTGTCTGCAAGAAAAAATTCTAATATTAAAGTACCCAAACCAGCGCCTACTCCTGAATTTTAGAAAGGAATTCATTAGTAAGTGCCGCCATAGAGCAAAATTTGTGAACATTTAAATTTTAAATTCTAATTTTAGTTTTTAGGAGAGTAAATATAAATTATTTTTGCTAAATTAATTTTTAAATAGTAATTTTAACCCCTCGACCTTCCTTTTCCTGTTTCCTTTGATTATTTACCTTTATAAAATATGTATACTTTTACTACTTTTCTTCTGCAAGTATATATATCTTTTTCACAACATAAATTTTAAAAAAATTTTTTAAATAATTTTAAAAACTTTTTTAATTAAATTTTTCTTTTTTCTTTTTCTTTTATTTTATTTATATCTAAATTTATCATTAATTAGATTAATTTATTTAAATATATATCTGCTATTTTCCCCTAAATGTTTTTTCTAAAAATTTTATTTCTAATACTTTAACCCATTTATAAATGCTAGTCTTGTTTGACATGTATCGAGCGTCGCTAAAATATGGAAATTTTTCTGTTATTTTTTCTTTTTCTTTATCCTTCTTACCCTACATCCCTTTCCTTCTTTTTTGTGTTTTTTCATTCAGAATTTTATTATTTTCATCATTTATGCCTGAGCTGGCACTCTGCTATCAACCCCATAAGTGACTTTTAAGGCTTGATTTAGTACTCTGGTATCGGCCCCATAAGTGACTTTTAAGGCCGAGCTAGCACTCTGCTGTCGGCCCCATAAGTGACTTTTAAGGCCTGAGCTAGCACTCTGCTGTCGGCCCCATAAGTGACTTTTAAGGCCTGAGCTAGCACTCTGCTGTCGGCCCCATAAGTGACTTTTAAGGCCTGAGCTAGCACTCTGCTATTGGACCCATAAGTGACTTTTAAGGCCAGCTTCACTTTTACAACTTCTCTTACTCATGTGGCAAACATAAAGTGTGTCTGTGCTGCCTCTGTTGGAAACTTGTCTGTCCCAGTGTCCAGGCAAGTGAGGTTTGAGTTCCACAATTGACTTAGAATTCTTGTCACAAAACTTGCACAGTTAACCTACAGGTCTTTTTTGTAGGGTTGCACTGACAGGTGTTTGCACCATTTATTTTTATATATTAATTTCACCCCAAGCAAGTCAGGAGGGCCACTGATGCACAGCGTATGCTAAAGAAAGGATAAGAGATGGAGGGAAATTAGGGAGATGGAAGATGGCAATTGACACTGCATTTAAACTTTTGGAGATTGACTTCTCTGGTGTAATCTCATGTGAATGGCTAAACCAGCAGCTGAGAGGGTGACTTTTCCATGAACACTGCAAGTGTGTTGGTGTCCTAATAGCCCTGGAACAGATTCTATTTCTCTCTTCTTAATGAGACTTTTGGTAGCAATGCTTAATTCTCTTCTGTTTAAAATTGTTGCAGCATTCCCAAATCAACTTTTTCCAGCCAGATCTTACCTCTAGTAACAGTTTCCCATCTTCAACATTAACACCAAGAGTTTTTAGCTTACATTTAACTACACCCTTGAAATGTTTTTTGAGCTTATGAGCAGGTTGATTACCTTGTACCAGTTCACCAAAAAAAAAGTATTTTTGAGCAATCTATCATTCTTGTTGCAGTTATTATGCTCAGTATTTACACACTGAAAGACTTTTGTGTCTGGTGTACAAGACAGCCAATTAATGTCAAAATTGCTTCTCAGGCACTGCTGGTGAAAATGCTCTAAGACCTTAATGCACCTTTGATAGGTGTTTCACATTTCAGAGGAATATAAAAAAGTGGTTAGAATGACTGTTTTGTAGATACTGATCTTTGTGCTTTTACATCCATACATATACATACGTTTGATAATGAACAGTTCATTCTGACATCTTGTGTAAAATATATATGGTCATTTCTTGTCATGGTAAAGGGCTCACTTTTCTCAGTGATCTCAAGAGTGAAGCAGTCTGGAGTTCCAACTCATTACCCATGGCAGTAAAGTCGAAGAGGGAGGACCAGACTGAACACAACCAAACACTGAAGACCCTAATGGCAGATGAGGCAAAGATCTAAATGATCTGAATGACTAAACTGGTGAAAGAGGATAATGCCAGATGGGCTAGCATAACCAAGGTAGACCATGACAGACCAAGCATCCAGCAACTTGATGCAACCAAGTATGCCAGATTTAGCCTGTCTCAATATCCTTTGAAGCACTTTAGGCCAAATGTGTGGGCTTCTCTGCCAAGTAAATTTGTCCTCCTTAATCAAATTCATGTGAATGGCTTCATTGAACAACCATTGGGTGGGATAAAAAGGGGATAGAGGGGAACAGAGGATGACAAAATACATACACACACACACACACACACACACACACATATATATATATATATATATATATATATATATATAAGCATGCAGTGTGGGTATAGAAGAATCCAAAGGAGTATCCTGTATATACAGTGGTAGAATAACTCTCTAAGAGAGTATTTCATGGTAAATCAAAGAATTTTACACAAATTTTGTGTAAAATCCTTTGTAAAATAAAGATGATTTTTCCAGGCATTGTTATTAATTTGATTTAAATCTAATGCTGAAAACCGCATTCAAAAATATTAAAAAGAAAAAAAAATTATATGCAATTCATTAAAAAGAACAATAAAAAATTGATTATTTATAATTAATTCTGACAATCAAGTCTGATAAAATGATAAGTTTGTTTGACAAAAATATCATCAGAATTTAAATTTTGAAAACTGCATGCAAAAATATTAAACAGAAAAAGTTATAAAGAATAAGATTTATTGTTAGAAGCATTAGTCAGTCACTTATGGACTTACGGAGTTAGTCTCCCAAAATTTTGATCTAACTTTTTTCTACTGAACCAAAATTCAAAAATCTTTTTGAAAATGTAGCTAAGGACATGTCCTATATAACTCTGTAAACTGTTTGAAATTTGGTTGAGAACTGAATTAGTGGTGAAGCTTGAAAGTTGCTTAGATTCACTCAATATCAAACTTTAGAAAATATTCAACCACTTCCGTGGTTGAACGATATATTATGTATCCTAAAAACACTTATGCATTGATATACATACATGCACATTCTTCTATATCCAGAACAATTTTAATTTCATCACACACACATACACCTACACATTGATCATTTTTTCTTATGCATAGAAATGTGTGAATTTTCTAAGCATCATTTACTCTGACTTAAAGCTACAATAGTGTAGCACCCAAGGAGGATCAGACTCACTACAGTAGTAATGGTGAAGTGAAACACCTTTCCAAAATTTACATTATGTACACTTTTTGACAACCTCATGTGCAAACATAGCATTTTTCTCAGCCCATAGACATGGATGTGCATCTATACACCTTTTAATGACTCATCATTTTGGTAATTTTGAGAGAGAACTTCTTTTTCTCCTCTTTGGAATTTTTCCCCTTCACTATTTCTTTCTTTTCTATTTTCTATTCTTCCATTCATTCATTCCATTCTCTTTTTCCACTTTACATGTCACATATTCTTTAGATTTTTTTAATATTATTTTTAATGTATTTGAGTAGCTACTCTGTTCTTTTATAATTAGCTGGCCTGAATATTTGAGAAATCTTGTTAGGAAAATATGCATCCTCCAGCAGGAACCTGTGACTCCTATAAAGATAGAAGTTGCCAATTGATTAGGCATGTTTTAAACACTCAACCACAAAGGAATTCATAGTTAGACAAGATTGAATTAAGCCTTAAATACACAAATTTATATATCTATAGGTGCCATAGTTTCAAAACCTGTCGAAGGATGCATATTTTTCTAACAAGATTTCTTGAATATTCAGGCCAGTAGATATAAATAAATATCCTGTTTAATTGTAACAAACAGATTATCTACTCAAATACGAGTAGCCATTAAAAATAATGTTTAAACAAATAAATTTAAATAGATAAGTCAGTTAATACCATTTAGTAACTTTCTGTAAGATTTTGTAGTATATATATATATATATATATATATATATATATATATATATAATGCATGCATAAAAATAATGTTTTTATGTTAAACCTAGAAAAGAACAGGACAAGATATTCTAGTGAAGTAAAAGATAAGAAATCTCCTACTTAAAATATTGCAGCTAAAAATAATTCAAATTTTATTTTTAGCTGCAATATTTTAAGTAAGACATATTTATGTGTATACATGATATATGACATGCTAAATGTCTTCCTCCTTCTACCGAGCACCCATAGCTCAGAGGTAGAATCGCCGACTGACGCCAATTTGCCCGGGTTTCAATCCTGGGTAAAAAGCAATTGGATGTCTAACCGTACTGATGTGTTGTGATACAGCAAAACAGATCTGTCTGTGGAATACTATATATATATATATATATATATATATATATATATACTCACACACAGTACAGGTATAGGAATCAAAAGAGTATGGTGTCAGTTTCATGTATCAATTGAATCTTTAGACCAAGTGCTACTACTTCTTTAGTGGGTTGTATATATAGTGAAAGAAACACAAAAGAAAAATATACCATATATATATATATATATATATATATATTATATTTTCGAACATGTGCAAATTTTTTATATCCACTACAAATTGTACATTTGGCATTGAAATTACAATGTCTCATCAGGTGGTGTGGAAAGGAATGGAAAGCCTTTTTTCTTATATTTGGTGAGTTGAAAAATTTTTGAATTAAAGATTTCTTTTCAGATTTATTTCTTTATAAAATGTTAAAAAATAAACATTGCATCAGACTTGGTTTACATATTTTTATAATGTTGTAAATGAAAATTGTCAAAGCAGAGAAGGTAGTACAAAATAATATAGGTGTGAAGAGAAACCCACCCTCTTGAAACTTTTTTTTTTTTTATTGGTTTAGAAAGGGAATCCTGTTCATAATATAGATACAGTTTAAAACTGATTTCTGATTTTGACTTTAACCTGGAAAACTACTGGTGTAGCAGATTTTAAGAAATGATCATATCTCATTGGTTCCTTTTGGAACCTATATCTACTTATTTTATTTTTGGAACCAAAGTATAAACAAAGTTACGTTGGAGCAATTAATGGATTTTTAATGCCGTACCAAAAAATTCATTAATTACTTAAAAAACGGTTTATTTATCTTTCAGGTACAAAAATAAAATCAGCAGATATAAGCTTTCAAAAGTATCTGTTGTGCCTCCTACACCTACACAAATCAGATGTTGATCACTCAATGACCCAAAGCAAACTGTGTAAATGTTTTCAGCACATCAGTTCAATGCATATATCTGCTCTAACCAAAACAAAATTAATTATATATTATGACCAGTCAGAGCTACTCTCACTCAAAAAATTAAAAGTTTAAATCTGAGCCAATGAAAAACTATGTATACCCAAATTCAAACAGACGCGACACAGACCGTTATTTGATGTCAACACCAACACTCTGAGAGAGAGATATCACCAAGACTCTATTCACATCTAATTTCACCACTCTTTCTCTCTCTCGACTCAACAAATGCAATAGATAGAGGTTACCAGCCTTGAAAATATTCAGAAAGAAATACTCAATGTCATTTTTGTTTGAAGCTTGGATTAATGTTTGCAGACCCAATGAGAGATATGCATTTTTTAAGAAAGGGTGAATCTCGTTTTGCTCTAAGTTCTTTTGTTGTTGAGCATTTAAAGCACACCGTACTTCAAAGTGGCTAAAAAACATCAAGGATATCTACTAAAATGTATCTATCTACTAAATATAATATTCTGATTAACTTTGCTCTATGGTATATAGACTTTAAGTGCAGTATTAGATTGGCAACAAGGTCTCGTCATTTCATAGTTGAAAATTCTAGATGCAAATGTAAGTTCTATGCTATGCTAACAGTTTCCTCTATTGGACATTTTGCCTGTGGAACACTTTTCTAGCTTCTTACTATTCTGTCAACTTTGATCTTCAAAAACTTAAATGCAATGTTGTTGCCTTCTGTTTTAAATCTTCTTCTTTTATTGTCCTTGCTCATTAATATATTTTTCTCATATTCTCTAACACTCAGTAACGCTTTGTATTTTCATGGCTTTATTGCCTTGCTTGAGGTGAAATGATAAAAAAACGAATTGTGGTAATGATGGTACTTTAGCCATTTTCCTATAAGGAAACATTTGGAATTCATTAACCAAGCAGCCAGTACTGCTTTCAGTTGAAATTTATAAAAATCTTTCTCCTTAAATGATTTTTCAAGAAAATAGATTTCTCAAGCCCAGTAGCTGTTATTGCTCTTTCCATTATTGATGGGGGTTTCCTTCCTAACCTTTTATTTGAAGTAGTGTGGAATATCAACATCTTTATTATGTCATTATTTTTTCTTTCAGTTGAAATTTATAAAATCTTTCTCTTAAAAAAAATTTGTCAGGAAAATAGTTTTCTCAAGTTCAGTAGCTGTTATCAATCTTTCCAGTATTGATGGGTGTTTCCTTCCTAACCTTTTATTTGAAGTAGTGTGGAATATCAACATCTTCATTGTCATTATTTTCTCTTTCATTTGAAATTTATAAAATCTTTCTCTTAAGAAACCTATTTTCTTGAAAAACTGTTTTAAGTCCAGTAGCTGTTATTGCTCTTTCCAGTATTGACGGGGGGTTTCCTTCCTAACCTTTTATTTGAAGTAGTGTGGAATGTCAACATATTGATTATGTCATTATTTTGTGCGCGATTTTAGTTGTTGCTGCTGTTGGTAGTTCTCAAATGATGTGGTTTCTGTTATTTGGCAGAATCTGTTCTTTGTTTGTAGCGCCAGTTCATAAAGTTAGAAGAAGGATGATCTTTGCCAAGACCCATAGGTTTCACTTGCCCAGAGACATTTTTCTTAATGAAAACCATTTTTCTTTAACCCTCATGGACTAGTGCTACAGAATCACAAAGAACTGTACCAAATAACAGAAACCACATCACTTGAAAACTTTGAACAAAGGCAACAATTAAAATGCATAGTGCAAAGAAAATAATAATCAAGATGTTGATGTTCCACACTACTTAAAACATAAGGATATGAGGGCAATGCCCATAAATACTGGAAAGATCAGTTATAGCTACTGGACTAGAAAAAACAATTTTCCTGAAAAATTATTTTAATAGGTTGATTTTTATAAATTTCAGTTGGTAGGTAGCACTGACTGTTCAGTCAACAAATGTTGAGCGTTTCCTTATAAGGAAATAGCCGATATTACCATCAGTCAGTTAAGTGCCATACGTGAAACACGCTTGGGCGATCATGTCTCTTTCGAGACATGACTGACTGGGCAGATGATTATCCTGCAGTAGGTTGCCATTGCTTTCTGCGGTAGATTGGTTGCCAGCCAAGGCTATAGAACCCAATCTGTCCTGCTATTTAACCCATAACTGGAGGGAAGAGATGGATTAATACCTTTCCCAAGGGTATTTGTGCATAAGTGAATGCAATGGATTCAACTGGAATTTGAACTCGGCTCCCCGATTTCTCCTTCCAAGCTGATATCCACTGCACCATATTACCATACACGTTTATTTAAATTTTCATAAAACTTATTAGCAAACGTTTTGGTCATCTTTTTCACTGTGATTGAGAAATGTGTCATTTTTCCTGGTCTTCCAGTTATGAACTAGTGTTCCCCCAGTTAACTGTTAGGCATTGATCTTCTGTTCAGTGTGTCAGTTTTTAAGAGTTTTCCTATAAATAAATTAAGTTTTCTCCACTAAAAGAGTTGCTGAGTGAAAATACTTTCTATTCTCTCTGCATGTGTGTAATGCCTTAATAAACATAGTATCAGCAGCAGCCCTGAAGGTAATAAACATCAAGCAAACCCTTAAGTAACTCTTTTTTCCTGTTTTCCCTTCTTTCAAAATGTGTGCCATCGACTTTTCACACACAAACATACCTACACAGGCAATTCACACTCAAATGGATTTGTTTTCAATTTATTCCTAGTAAAAGAAACTCTTAAGCTTTTCTTTTGCTATTTTTGTTAAATAAATGTTATCTTGCATTGCAAATCAACTGGTCGCTGTTATTTTGTGCATGTACCTTTTTGCAATTATTTCATGTAAAATATTGTAGAACCCTCGTAGATTAATTATAGAAGTAGCCAACACTAAATTGATTTAAATTCCTGTGGAGATACATTTATCAGAACCAGAATTACTGAATTACTACTTGTCTACAAGTGAAACATTGGCCTGAAATAGGATAACATTGGTCCAAAATCCTGTTTCTACTGGCAATAACTGCAGAGAATTCAAAGAATGATGCCTTATTGTTAACATTTTTTGGCTACTTTTTAAAAATCCCTCTGTTTCTTACTGTTTTCAGTATATTCTCCCTATTTTTCTGAAGTTAGATATCTAAATCTCAAAATTTTAAGAATTTCACGTTGAAGGTCTGTATTTTATTTTGTTGAAAGAAGAAATTAGCCTCCTCAGATAAAGCCATCATGTTTAAGGTTGGATACTTTAGAAATTTATTTATGAAATGTTTTTTGCGTTATGGATTATCTCCCCTTAAACTTATTTCATATTTAAATCAGTCCAGCGAGGACACACTCCATTCTAAGCTGAATAAAAAAAGCTTCAAATAATTTATACCTGCGTCCGTCTTTTCCATATACTTTATTCAACTTATGCAATGTTTCATGTTTAATTATAAGACCATAAAGGTTCGACATTGACCATGACTCTACCACACCTTTTGTTGAATTTTAAAATGAAATGATATAAAGTCATGAATTTTTTTTTTTATCTTTATTCAAACTTTTCTAAAAAAAATGTGAGCATGAAAAAAAAGAAAACAAATTTATTTTATTCAGAATACAGAGATGACAAGATAGACTATCATGGCAACCATCTTGTGTTTGAATACATGAGTTATGGGGAGGGATGAAAACAAAGTAATGTTTGATGAAGGCACACCTCAACTTTAGTTAATGGGACTGAATATCCCCAGGTAAAAAAAAAAAAAAAAAAAAATGAGGCAAATGGTTAGAAAAAAAAAAATAAAACTAATTCTAAATGACAACTTTACTGAGCCTGGAATGTTTAAAAAGAGAAAAATTCCAACCAATTTTAAATTGTTTAAACACACAGAAAGAGAGTTACTTCCCTTGAAACGTTTTTGAAAAAAAATAAATTCTCAAACATAAAAACCAGAGAGAAAATTTTCCTTGAGATAATAGAGAAATTGCTCCCATTATTTTAAAATAAATATACACAGCAGTACTGAATTAAAACAGCAAAAACATTAAAAAAATAAAAAAAAATACCAATAAACAATCCATTAATTATTTCTCTTTGATCAAGTAACATTAACAAAAATATGAATAAAATTACCAATTTTTTCAATATCTAAGGTGAGTTTCTTTAACCTTCTAAAACTGGGTTAACCTCTTACATTCCAAAAATCTGCTGCATCTTTATTTTCAGGGCTTGTTTATAGAAAGCTCTAAAAATAAGTGTGTATTATACATGAAAAGGTTATTTGTGTTTTCAATTTATTCTTAAGAGAAACTAATATAAGTAAATATGAGTTATAAAAAATTTATAAAGCTATTCAACACATTAGAAATTAAATCTTATACAGACGTTTTTGCAGGTTTCTTTGAATTAGGCAAATATATTGTCTTAAAAAAAAATGAAAAAACAACTAAAATGTTTCTCAATGTTTTAAAAAATATGAGTCTGGTAAAAAAAAACAAAAAACATTCATATGCTGAAGAGTTGTGCACAACAAATATCTTACATGATACAAGAAACAGAAACAAAGCCAAAATACTTTTAAAATGTCTTAAAATAGTTGAATTTACACTTCAAATCTTTTAATTAAAAATTAATGAAAAAGACAATTGATTTCATTCTTTTTGTTGTTTGAAACATGGCTGCATTTCATTTTGTGAGATTTAAAAAGAAAAAATTTAGTTTGATCAGAATATTAACTACCATTTTCTGTTTTGATCTATTAAAAGAAAAAAAATGAGCCCACAATTCGCATATATGTTTGTGTGGGCAAACGCGCATGCGTGCATGTGTGTGCGTCTTTGCGCACATCAATGGGTGTACAAACGTGTATATATGTTTGCATCTGTCATGACAAAATATTTTTCCCCCACTTCCACAAAAATACACCAATATATGCAGCCCTACACATAGCCAATTTTTTAAAAAAATTAATCAGTTTGTCTGACAATCACAAGAGCGTGAAACCCAGGGTTACAAACTCACACCTATCTTTATGAATATATATATATATATATAGTTTCAAGGTCTGCTATATTTATGGGTTAAAGTGCTCAATATCAAGAATAGAGCATATGTAAATATAAAAGTGGGCATTGCAGTCAGCACACCCAGAAGTGTAGGTCTGTTTCATCCTAAACGCAATCGCCAGATCTGACAGTCACATCTGGGTGTTGACTTCAGTGTCTACTTTATATATGTGTGTTGTTACTTTTTGAATCAAAGAGTTGATTGATTGATCCAAAAAGTGACTTGACCCAAAGAGTTGTGAGTTCAATCCCTGGCCTCAGCAGAGAGAACAAAAACTTGCAGAGTTATCAAGGAAAATTAACTCAAAATGAGATATCTAGAAAAGGCATGGTCCTGGAAGTAGAACAATCTACCCACTTGGACTAAATAAAATGTTTGGCTTGAAATTCCAATAAATATCACCTGAAGAATGGTTGAAATGTTGTGAATGTAACAGTGAAGATGATGACAACAGTTCAAATCATGTAAATAGTAAAAATAGACATGTCATTTTAAGGTATTAATTATTCTATCCTACTTTCCTGTTTGATATGACTTAGTTCATTAATATATAGAAATATAACAATGAAAATAAAAAACATATTGTCTTTCATTAAAAATAAAAGAAACAAAATATTGATGACATATCAATTATTTAAATTTTGTTTTATTATCTATTGTGGTGAGTGTATTTGCAATGTTGCTGTTTCAAATAAGATGTTTTTGTTTTTTTTAAAACTGAGTAAAATGTTCTTAGAATATATACTTGTGTATAATAAGACCCCTCCACTTAAACTCATCTTCATGTAGTAATAAGCATGATAAATAACTCCAAATAATATGGTCTGTATGTTAGCCACCATTTTATTTTTTATAAAGAAATAGACATCTTTTCTTACATGCTCTTTACTTGAAGAATGCTACCCAGTAGATTAGCTAAAATATTTTGTCAACAAGCAAAGCAACAAAAAGAATGAATTCAGTTGTCCAATTAAACCTTTTTTTCATATGAGATATAATTAATAAAAATACACATCATTTGCTGATAATATCAAAATTAGCTACCTCTTCAGATATATGAGTAATGCATTTTGATCGACAGAGGCTAGCTAGTTCATAGGGGGGGAAACGTCAATTAGTTTGATATCCTTATGTTAAATAAAGACAGAGTGAAGCAATTGATTTCTGCATTTTCTTACACTGATAACTGTATAAAAAGCAAGGCAGGAAATAGAATGTGGACAGGCTTAAAGCACCAATACCAAGATATTGAAAGCCAGTCAGCGAAAGTAGATCTTTACGAAAAGCTATGAAAGAAGCAAGGCGTGCTGGGTTTTATAAAAAAAAAAAACCTAAAAAATACATTTAGGGCATTCCAAAAAGATCCTGAGATGATTTTAAAGATTTCTTAATTAGAAAGAAACCATGTAGAAAAATAAAAAGGTCAAAGGTTCAAGCATACCTCCACCATTTTTTTAGGCTAATCGAAAATTACTTTGACCTTTTCAAGATGCAACAGAGGAAGCCATTTATAGATATCATTCAATTTATTTCTGAAGAATAGATTTTTTTTTTATTTTGCAAATGTATATTTATAAGTCAATGAATTTATTAACTTTGTTGTTCTCTTAAATACCACATTAAAATAAGTTACTTTTATAGATTTCTTGAAGTATTATATAATCTTAACTAACCAGTGTTTGAAAATGTTCTTCCTAGAATATTCAAAGTAAAAACAAATATTATTTTGTCTATTTCTGCTTTAGTTGTCTTTAGAATAGTTTTTAACATCATTTCTTTTTATTATTTGTAATTACACAAAAAAAAATTTAGAAGTCATTTACCAACACTTACAGAATTTGAACAAAGAAGACTAGTTTTTTACATAGTTATAAAAAAAAATAACTGAATTTTTCTTTTATCTTCCATTACTCCTAGATTCAGCATTAAAATTACATTTAATTGGTTTAGTGTTATAAGCAAGAATCAGATGAAATTTTAAAAATGCAATGGTTTCGCTAGTAGTAAAATTGGAATCATATCAAAAATGTAAATTATTTTTCAAGTCAATGCTTAATGTTTTAGCGAAAAATAGCAAGCAAAAATGAATTAACTCCCTTGAATAGTAGTTTATAAATTGTAGAAAATAAACGAACATTTATATTTTTTATTTTTAATAACTTTGTCAATTTTAAAGCTTAAACTAAGTTCTTGTTTACAGTTTAAATGATTGAGAGATCAAGCTGTGTATAAGAAAACCCTACAAAAACAGGCTTTACTCATTCTTGAATGTTATTTTTGTTGATTTTCGTTTATTTTGTGGTGTGTTTTTTAAGATTACAGCATGAACATTGTCATAGTGTAAGTGTGGTTAGTATACTGAACTCTCAAGCGATTGAGAATTAGTTTTACTCAGTACAGCATAAATTTGACAATATTAATAGTTACAATTTTGGCAGCACACATCATATCTCCTCGAATAGGTGTGAAGATGAATGCTAACAAATTGTAATTATTAATATTCTATTAAATGTATACAGCACCCAGTAAAGACCAGACTTAATTCATGGGATAATAGCTTAACCTACTGGATACCCCATAATTATAGCCTTGTGCCAAACTAAGTAAACAACTATACAGGTAGCTGTTCAAGCATAACTTATTTAAAAAAACTAGACTTATCTTAGTTTCAAAAATAAATTATGGGGTTTGATGGCCACTCACAGTTTACATGTAATATTGCCCCAAGAATACACCAACTGTATTCTTGTGCAGTGGAATAAAACCTTCCCAAAAGAGGGACCCTGTTTACTAAATCTATGTTTGTTTTTTGACTCACTTGTAAACAAAACCTATGTCTGCATATCTTGTTTATCAAAACAGCATAATTTGGTGTTAACAGTAAGGAAAAGGTTGATATTCTACAAACCAAACTAAACAAATTATGTAAATATTACTATAGGGTTAAGCTAGGTAGAAGTATTGAAAGTTTCTTGGCACACTAGATACTTTAAAAATTAAAAACTAAGTTCTGGGCAGAGGGAAAATATTGTTAGATCCAACATACTCAGCTGCAAAGAACAAACAAAACTGAATAGTGCCTTGAAACAAAATCCTTTTTGTTATAAACTCTCAAAATTTCACATTTGCTCAGTTTTGTATCCAAAATTATCTGAAATCTTCTTTTGAGTACATTGCATTAAAAATTAAAAGCTATAAAAATCTGTTTCTTTGACAAACAATGGGATTTGATCTTCATTGAAAATAGAAATATACATTTGCAATTATGACAAGCTGCATATATCTAAAAGGTTTTATTAGCAACAATAGCAAAAAGAAAAGGTGTTTGTGAAAGTTGTAACTCCATCTTGGCAAAAAGACGTAAATACTTCACTTAATATCGAAAAAACAAAAATGATTGATAAAAAGATCCAATGTTACTCTCCTTCATTTAATATACACTGGATCTCATCCAGCTGACTAAAATTTAATTTGTTTGTATGAAAATTATTTTTTTTTAAATGTTAATGATTTTGAAAAATATAATTTCATTTATATAATTTATTTTAAGCTAGGATCTGTTAAATTTGAGGAAATTATTTTTTTAATAAAAAGAATCTATTTTACTATTTGCCTGAGGCTGTAGGTAGCAGGGTATTAAAGGAAAACTTGTCCAAGCCTGGGATTCTTATTTATATGCTGATATCATAAGTCATTATGAACTGCAAATATATATTAAATCATATAATAGAATCCTCCTTGTTATATAAGTTTTTTTGTGACATGTTTCATCCTTTAGAACTTCATTGGACTAAATTTGTTATATTGGTGTGAATACAAATGTGCATGAATGAGGAATGCTGGGAATTTAGATTTTTTTTTTTTAATTATTTAGCCAATTTCATTTGGATTCTTTTTCTTTCCATCACTTCCCAACCTCTAATAACAGAAGTTCTGCCTGCAATGGGGAGATGTTGTAAAAGCCCAGGCACAAATTGATCTTATGATGGCAGAACTATATATTTAGATTCTTGATAAAATCCAAAGAATCACCAATATTATTGATCCTGACTTAGTACTTGGCTTCAGTCATTTTCTCACTGTTGTAAAGTTGCCAACCTGTGCTTTTTCTATAAATATTTTTATGGTAATTATTTGGATGAGCTCTTTGCTATACTAGACTTTTTGAAGCCAAATTTGATCTGCAAAAATTTAGATGCTTAGTAATGTTTCTGTTTTCTAATTCCTTCATACCTAGTAGCCCCTTGTGTCTTAGTGGATTTATTGCCTTGCTTAGGGTGAATTTAATTTTAAAAATTTTCTTAGTACAAGGCAATTAAAAAATAACTTAAATATGGCTGTCATTTTTTATAGCACCAGTCAACTTGTTTAATAATAAAAACTGAAGAGATTGTTAACCATTACTCCATGGTGAGTCAAGACAATTTTTTTCTAAATGCCACACCCCTTTAGACATAGGTGATCATAGATTTCCTTGAGTTTCTGGTCTTTATTGTCCCTGAATTGCCATAACTTCTTGGGAAAGACAGTGTAGTAATTTCCCATTGCCTTTACCACAGTTTAGAATTCAGAGTTTTCCTTCTCTTAGACTGGTTGCCACCCAAGGCTAGAAAGCTCAGTCTACCCTACTATTTTAAAGCATAGCTGGAGTGAGAAGGAAATGATGCAAGCCTTTTTAAAGGACACTTTTGTGCAAAAAAGAAAGCAACAGACTAGCTTAGAATCTGAATCATCTCACTGATTACACATTTCGCGCCAGTATCCATTGTACTACCGGCACAACCTACGACCACCTGTGGCGAGTTCGATCCTGATTAGGTCTTCAAATTAATAACTTTGTGCTGCACTCGTCTCTTAGTAAAATTTTAATGGCAAGAGTTATTCCCCTTGCTACAATGTTGGCTGATCTTCTTTTGATGTGGTCTTAACATATGATTATTTTTGTCACAAGATCGCAATTCCGTAGCATCCAATGTGGATCAGATTTAACTGAACTAACCAAAGTAGGTGCCTAGAAAGCTTTGCTACACAGATTTATCGGTTGTTAAGTGAAGCCCAATCTGTAACAAATGGCCTTAAAGTGAGTTACAAACCAGCATTCAACACCAGGCATCCTACATTAATATTCAAACCATCGCTCTACGATAGTTATAGAAAATCCCTAAAAAAAGAGCATTTGCCATGGCACAATGGTTAGTAGACCTTTGAACACAAGTACATTTGTGCACTTGATTCAATTACCACAACGACTATGGCTTTGTCTCTAAACTAACCTTAGTAAATTGAAGGTTGTATCATGGAGTAGTAGTTAACAAGCTTGTCTCACAAATTATTACTAATGCAATAGTAACAATTTTTTACTAATAGTAATAGTTTTTTATTTTTCAAAATAATTATGGTTTAGATATACAAGTCTAACTAATTAATCTATAGCGAGGGTGGGGCAGAAGAGGTGGATTCATACCTTTCGCCAGGGGTATTTGCACATAAGTGAATATAATAAACCCAACTGGAATGGGAACTTGGCTCTCCAATTAACAATTCTGAGCTATTATTCATTACACCACCTGCACATCCAAACTTACAGTTTCTGGTATTCCTAAGTGGTTACTTATCTAGGTACTGACCAATCTTTATGTTTCTTAACTTTGGTGATTGTATGGAAACTAGTATTTTAACGAGATGTGGCAGTAAGCTTAATAATAGCTTGAATATTGCTGCCACATCTGATCTGGTGCTCCTGCTATATATATTATTGATTCTTGATAAAATTCAAAGAAGTATCTGTAATATTGTCAGGGGATTTGATTGTAAAATTGAATTTATTTACAATAATATTTTATTTGAATTTGTTCAGCTATATATATTAGATAAGTTTGATATAATTGGAAGTTAGATATTAATATTATAATGTCATTATATATATATAATCTCAGTATGTAACTTAGACTAAATTATGGTGATTGCCATATTTTACTCAGATGTGAGCTACCTCCTCACCCTTCATATCACTTTTAATTGGCTTCTATCTCTTTTTGGTGTCCATGGCTCACACACACATATATATATATATATATATATATATATATCCTACAATAATGCCATGACACAAAGTTTCATGTACTATGCAATCATCAGCTGCATATTACAAATAATATAATATATTATAATATGCATCTGATTGCATAGTGCATGAAAGTTCGAGTTGTGCCACTAACGTAGGATAATATGTATATTTATTAATATATAATTAGTAACTCTTTTATACTACATTGAGCACTGTTTTATTAACACTTGGATAATATTTTTATATATGTGTATATATTTGAGTGTATACCTATATATATATATATATATATATATATATATATATATATATATAGGAAAAACTACTAAAAAGTTGTAAGTTTAAAAATACATTTTTAAACTTACAACTTTTTAGTTTTTCCTATACATATTATTAAGGCAGTATACTTGGATCATCACTATGTTATATATATATATATATATATATATATATATAGTCTATGGAAAGATTAGCCAACCTGAAGTAGATCCAAAAAGGCTGAGACATATGTTTAGGACACTAGTCTCAAGTACTAATTCATTAGGGATCCTCACCTAGTGCTCAGCTACAATAGCCTTGTACCAGTCACAATTGAGTAAATGAAAGAGTGATGAGTGAATTTGGCAAACCATTTGAAGAGAAAGAATTTATAAATTTCAACTGATAATATATTTTTTTTATTAACGTTAACTGTTGATGATTAAATGCCAAATATTGCCTGTATGGGAACAACTAATTTCATCATTATTATTGTAATGGTTGGCTACAGCTAGCCAATCCCTGTTGCAGGTGCCTGTTCAGGCATGTTTGTGTTTGTTAGACAGCCCAAGATTCCACTTATGATTTATACTGCAACTATGCTGAGCAGACCTTAGTTACAGTTTCTAGGAGAAAATGTAAAATTTGGCATCATGAACATTTTGAACAAGGTCAGGACACTCAAATCCTCATTTACAATAACTTGTAACTTTGTGCTAAAACAACCATTGACAGCTTTTAATCATTTCCCTCATAAGGCTTGGGTCAACCTGTGGCGTGCTTGCTAGGCACTTTCCAAAGGTATTGCCCATCTCCCTAACAAATTGACTCTGCTGAGATTCAAATCAGAGTTTGCTTTTCTCGCAAATTCCAAAGGTGCCACACACTGAAATGTCTTCCCCAGAGTGATAACATCAAAAAGTCATCTTCTTGACAAATCGAATATTCTGAGATTTGAACACATGTCTCCTGGTCAGAAAATTAACACTACCATTATATTTACATTAATATTAATTGGATGGATCCTTTTGGGATAGACTGCATATTTGTGCATTATTTCACTTAGGGGACCAGATGAACTGTATCAGTTTTTTTATTTACAAGGCCATATCCAAGGAGTTGGTCTAGCAGTTAAAAGTGCTGGTAAGTGGGATAAAGTCAACAAACAAATATGAAGGAATCAATGTATAATTAATGATATTTTGTTTTTACTGGTATTTTCTTTGTGCCAAGTTGATTTTCTTTTGTGAATTTTGGAACAATAAAGAATTGTTGCTAGACTTGTCAGAAAGAATGAAAGATTATTTAAGAAAATAAGCCAGACAGAAAGCCACGCTTCTTGCAAAGCAAAAATGCAATGCTAGATCCTTCATCACTTGCAGGAAAATAGAAATAGTCAGACACACTTCTTTCAGGAAGCAAGTTCTCTAATTAAATGGCCATAAATCAGGATATTCAAATTCATCTTTTCTTTAAATATTCTGATGAGTGAAAATAAAGCAAAATTTTTAAAAAGTAAATTCCCTTTATCTATTAGGTTATAGAAAAAATTATTATTTTACCTGATCTTGTAAAGTGCACAAAAAGTGAATTGTTTTTTACTTGATCTCATAATTAAATTACACAAAAAAATAATTAAAGTGCACAAAAGTGTTTTTTTTTACCTGATCTCATAATTAAGAGTACAAAAAAAAAAAAAAGAAGAAAAAATTAACAGATTTAATAATTATAAAATGTTTTGAAAATAATATAAACTTTTGGTGAAAGTTATTTTTTAAATTGTCAAAAACAAACAAACCTGAAGATAATTGTATTATAATTCTGCTTGTCCTTTCCATAGTAAGTTAGTTAACAGATGTATTATGCTCTGCCATTACCTTAGATAAATAATGGACCATTCCATTTTTATAGCAAGTAAGTATGGAAGAAAAAATATATACGAGATGCTATTTAGTTTTAGTGATAAAAGGAAAACATACTTTAAAAAAAGAGGAAAGATAGAGGGAACAATAATGCTCTAATGCATTTTACGTCTGCTTCACCGAAATGGAAAAGTACTACCAGTTTTATAGACTTATTCACACTATGTTGAACAATTCTTGAGTTGCATAATAAAATATGACATTAACAAATAAATTATTGTTGCTAATAAAATGATTTAGCTGTTCTCATAATTTGAAAATACTTAAAAAAAAAATTGATATTACTTTTAAAAATATTTTTAAAAGTTATCAAAAACAAACCAAACTATCTCTCCTTTCTACAAATAACTAGAAATACCCATGAAAATTTTAGTTTTCCTATTTGAATTTTCTGATGAATTTTAAGTTAATGATTGAATAAGCACATTTTGAATTCTACAACTATGTAATATCAGTGGAAATTCCTCTATTGCATTCTTTAAATATTTTAACTTTAACAAAATATTGCAATGTCATTAAAGAAGAGGGAAAGATTAAAAATTGACAAGATTTTCCATTTTATTGAAGCAGATATTAAATGTATAAGAGTATTATTGACGCCTCTATCTTTCTTATTATGTATTCTTTCTTTTTCTCACTGAAAGGGAACAGAATTTCTTTCTTTCCTTTCAATGAAATGGTCTGTTATTTATTTGAGGTATAACACTTGTGCCAAGTAAGAGAACAAATTTGTTACATTATTAAAACCAAACAATGTCTTTGATAAAGCTTTTTCTTCTGCTTTTATTTTCCTCGCAATCAAAACAGAATTGGTCTATTATTTATCTGAGGTAATGGTAGAGTGTAAAATATAAGTACTAAGGAAAAATCATCGGCAACATTTCTTCACCAAAATGGGAAAGGATGTGGCAGCAAACTATTAGGATTTTCTTTTTATGTAAGAAAAAGAAAAATCAGAAAAGAACAAAGTAAACAAAATTAAAAAAGAAAAAAAGAAAGTAAAATAAAAAAAACAAACAGAAATTAATGCTGATCATACAATGAAAATAAATATAAAAGCTATTTGTCAACATAATACTTGCATGGGACCAGCAGATCTGCCTCTGGTTCCAGATTTTGTTTCGGCAAAGAACAATTGTAAAAAAAAAAAAAAATTAAATGTTGAGAAAATGAAATGAAAAAAAAACAAAACAAACAAAACAAAAAAATCTCAGGTAATTATAAGTTAACTTTAAAAATTTACTATTTAAAAGAAAAAAAGATTTTACCCCAAGCAAGTCAATAATACCACTAAGATGCAAGGGAGGCAACTGGGAGTAAAAAAGAATGAAAAAGACCAGAAGGAACCAGAAATCTAATCCTAAAACAGGAAACAAGGGCTGGTATTTTCTGGTTTATTCTTTTTAAATATTTTATTTATTTGGTAATTTTTTTAATTATAATCTTTTTATTATTTTCATTGTTAAAAAGCTACAATTCAAATGTAAGTCTAAGATTTCTTTTTAGATACCACCCAACTCAAAATCCTGACAAAATTAGACTGCTCACTCTTCTTTTAATTTTAATTTTTACCTTAGTGTTCTATTAACCAATGAACATTAATGTTACTTGATCAAAATCAAAATCTTTTTCTTGACAGTAGAACTGAAGGAAAACCAAGAACAATTGTTAATATCTGACTCAACATTTTAACACAACTAACATTGTCTGCTCTACTTATTTAAAAAAAAAAAAAAATTGTGGGGAATAATTTCTTATAGATTAGCACTCATTAGATCTTCCT
>JBBBDQ010028426.1:240000-353302 GCA_037127315.1 Ascarosepion bandense | reverse complement strand
ATATATATATATATCGAGGAGAGGGGAATTCGCGTCTAAATAATTAGCGAGGGACGATTAAAATAAAATATTCCCTAACAAATTTAGAGACGTTACAAAATCCTTCCGCCGGTAGAGAGAAGGTTTCCCTAAATGATATAGAGACTGATTCCAAAATCTTTAAACAATTATTGGAACTCGCTCTATGCATAATTTTAAACCACTCCTTCTGATAGACTTGGTGCATACTATATTCCCTACAAGATTTTAAGCAATATGCAATTCTATATATGAAGAGGGAAGGCAACACATGTTATCTATTTTGCTAAATCTTATTTTCGAAGACACATGCTGATTAATCCTCGTTTCTAAATGTAAGATGGTACGCCACACATAACCAGCAGCACACTGGCAATTAAATTCATGTACCAAATCACTCAATTTGATGTACGGCAAACTATCCTTACGAAACGATGAAAACAAAGACCTACTACGAAAAATACAACGCAGAGCAGCAAACGGAAAACAATTAGAAACCGACTTACTGATCTGCTTAACTAAACTTTGGCCCTTATTCCAAATCCAAGGAACCTTCAAATATACCAGGACTTTATGAGAATAAAATTCCCTTGTCTTCTTATTGATAATACAATTAATAATGGCTTCCGGATAGCCATTACACAAGAAAATCTCCCTGATATTCTCCAATTCAGAATCCAGTCACGTAAGAGAACAAATTTTGAGCGCCCTGTGTACCAAGGTTTTAATAAGACTAATTTTACTTGATGTAGGTGCAAACGTACACCAATTCATTTACAAGCCAATAAAGGTAGGTTTCCGATAGATACTCCTAAGGAAACCCCCTCTACTACGCTTAACAACGACGTCCAGAAAAGCAAACAATTATCCTTCTCAACTTCCATTCTGAAAGATAAAGCTCTGTGTAAGAAATGAAGCCATAATAAAAAGTTTACAGCCTCACTTTCAGTGGAAAAAGTATTAAAAGTGTGATCAACGTACCTAAAATAAATAAAGGTTTTAAACACTGTCAAAAAGCAACGACTCGTAATGGCCCACAAATATATCAGCCAACGCAAGGCCAAGGGAACTGCCTATCTGGACCCCATCCACCTGGCTATACATAACATTTTCAAAGCTAAACTCCACAGAACTAGTACAAAGTAACATAAGCTCGACAAATACATCCCTAGGAAAAAGAGGTGGAGTAAGGTCACCCTCATACAACGAGTCGCCACAAATATCAATAGTCTTCTTTAATGGTCAGTCAGTTAAGCGCCATACGTGATACACGCTTGGGCGATCATGTCTCGAAAGAGACATGACTGACTGGGCAGAAGATTATCCCGCAGTAGGTTGCCATTGCTTTCTGCGGTAGACTGGTTGCCGACCAAGGCTATAGAACCCAATCTGTCCTGTTATTTAACCCATAACTGGAAGGAAGAGACGGATTAATACCTTTCCCAAGGGTATTTGCGCGAAAGTGAATACAATGGATTCAACTGAAATTCAAACCCGGCTCCCCGGTTTCTCGTTCCGAGCTTATATCCACTGTACCACAACGCACATCCTCTACGTTGGTAAAAAGACTGGACACATCAAATGAGCAAATAAACTCCATATCAGGGTATAATTGTATTCAACAAACAAGAACGAATCCGATATACAACATTTGCTATACAAGGTTCAATCCGGTTGTATGACATACAAAAGCCATGGAGTTTAGATAATGCTGGGATGAACAAATCATTGATAGTGTGAGTCTCAAGGGGACATTCTTTTTATGAATTTTGGGAAAACCATAAAACTTCGGTGTAAGAAAACCAGAAGGTCTAATCGTATCATAGATCTCTTTAGAAAAGTAACCTTTTCTAAACAAACATAACAGACGTTTCTGGATTTTGATTTTGTTTCTATACGTGTTATCACAAGTTTCTACCGGACCAATTTTCAGAAACTTTTCAGTGTCATTCAAACTAAACAACATCTTTTGAAACGGCACCAGCATTCAAAATAAACAATATCGATTAAAACGACACCAGCACCCTTGTCTAGTCTTTATACGGAAACCTTCTCTTTGCCGACAGAAGGATTTTGTAAAGTCTTTAAATTTGTTGGGGGATATTTTAGTTTAATTGTCTCTCCATAATTAATTAGACGTGAATTCCTTCCCCTCGCTAAATATATATATATATTATAGAAAATTTTCAAAATTCAATGGTGTCGGATGCACATTTCGACATGGGATCTCTAACAGAGATTCCACATCACGTCAGCGACATTGTTTTGTCCGGACCTATATCGGTATGTCCGCCGGTCCTTTCAAACAAAGACTGTATAACCACAGGTACTCTTTTTCGAGGTACCAGACAGCCCTTTCGCGAGCATTCTGGAAAATGAAAGAGGAAGGGATGAATCCTGAAATTAGCTGGAAACTAGTAGGTTCAACCCGTATTCTGAGGAATTTTCATGATAGGTGCTGTCTATGTTTACTGGAAAAATTTCAATATTAAAATACCCCCACCAAAACCAGATACTGAATCTTAGAAGGGAATTCATCAGTAAGTGCCGCCACAAGGCAAATTTTTGAATACTTAAATTTAGAATTTAAATCCCCGTTTGCTGGATGTTAGAATATAAATTAAATGGATTCAATTTAAATTTTAATCTTAATTTTACTATAACGTTAACCTTAAAAAGTATTTTAACCCCCTACCTTCCTATCCCAAGCTCCTTTAATTGCTTATCTTTATAAAATATGGATTCTTTTACTAAACCCCTTTTTTCCTTGGTTAACACATATATATATTTTTTTCTCTAATAATTTTTAAACTGATAACTTTCTGTAATTGGCATTTAGCTCGCATCTACCTAAAAGGTTTAATTAAATAAACTTAAATAAAAAAATTTTAAGATCTTATATTGAAACCCATTCCTTCCCACTAAATACACCTCTTCAAACAGCTCAAAATCTTAACCTTAAAAAAGTAATTTAACTCCTTTAGATGTCTATCTTTATAAAATATGGACTCATTTAACAAACCCCTTTTTCCTTTCTTCACACACACACACACACACACACACACACACACACACACACACACACACATATATATATATATATATATATATATAACGCTGGTAGACTTTGTAAACAGTAGCTACTCCGGCATTTACGCACCGCTCATTCGATAAGGAATTGGAGCACTATAGCTATTGGGCGTGTTAAGACGCGGTAAAAAGCCTACCTTCTTCTACTGGACGCTCGTGGCCTAGGGGTAGAATCGCCGACTGACGCCAATTCGGTCGGGTTTCAATCCTGGGTTAGGAAGCGACCGGAGTCTAAGCCATACTGATGAGCTGGAATACAGCGAAACAGATCTGTCTGCGGATGACCATAGTATATATATATATATATATTATGTACACATATATATATATATTTCTTTAAGAACTTTAAATTAATGACTTCCCGTAATGGATAAACTTAATTAAAATTGTTTAAGAACTTACATTTAAATCTATTCCTTCCCTTCCTAAATATACCGTTTCAAACCTCTGTAAACAGTCACTAGCCTCTACCATTTGATATTTGATAGCCCGTCTTTCTCTTGTCGCTATACACCCTGTAATCTCCGCCACTACCAGCTCTGTCCTGTTCTGTTTTGTTTAACCTAATTCCCCAACATAAAAAAAAAATCCCACTTCCCTTGACCTTAAGAGAACTCTCAATTCTTGACCGTTGTTAACCTTGCCCCTTCCCCCTTTACCCCAGGGCCTTCTCCATTTGGAACAAAACAATGTCGCTGACGTGACGTGATATCTCTGTTAGAGATCTCATGTCGTAATGTGCATCCGACACATTTGAATATTGAAAATTTTCTCTAATTTATATTGGCTTTGTATTCTTAAGTACATTGAGCTCTCCACCTTTTTTTTTAATATTAAAATTTTCTTAATATTAATTAGGATCAGGTTCTTGGAATTTATCTTCCTACTCTTCCACTTCGGATTAAAGAAAAGCAATATATATATATATATATATATATATATATATATATATATATATATATATATATCAATCCTGGGTTAAAAAAAGCAATCGGAGTCTAACCGTACTGATGAGCTGTGATACAGCGAAACAGAACTGTCTACGGATGACAATATATATATATATATATATATATTTCCTTAATAACTTTAAATTAATGACTTCCTGTAATGGATAAACTTAATTAAAAATTTTAAGACCTTACATTTAAATCTATGCCTTCCCCGCCCCGCCTAAATATACCGTTTCCAACCCCTGTAAACATTCACTAGACCATTTGATATTTGATACCCCGTCTTTCTCTTGTCTCTATACACCCTGTAATCTCCGCCCCTCACAGCTCTGTCCTGTTCTGTTTTGTTTAATCTAATTCCCCAACTTTAACAAAATCCCACTTCCCTGACCTTAAGGGAACTCTCAATTCTTGACCGTTGTTAACCTTGCCCCTCCCCCTTTACCCCAGGGCCTTCTCCATTTGGAACAAAACAATGTCGCTGAGGTGACGTGAAATCTCTGTTAGAGATCCCATGTCGAAATGTGCATCCGACACATTTGAATATTGAAAATTTTCTCTAATTTATATTGGCTTTGTATTCTTAAGTACATTGAGCTCTCTACCTGCATCATTTTTTAATATTAAAATTTTCTTAATATTAATTAGGATCAGGTTCTTGGAATTTATCTTCCTACTCTTCCACTTCGGATTAAAGAAAAGCAATATATATATATATATATATATATATATATATATATATATATATATATATATATATCAATCCTGGGTTAAAAAAAGCAATCGGAGTCTAACCGTACTGATGAGCTGTGATACAGCGAAACAGATCTGTCTACGGATGACAATATATATATATATATATATATATATATATTTCCTTAATAACCTTAAATTAATGACTTCCTGTAATGGATAAACTTAATTAAAAATTTTAAGACCTTACATTTAAATCTATGCCTTCCCCGCCCCGCCTAAATATACCGTTTCCAACCCCTGTAAACATTCACTAGACCATTTGATATTTGATACCCCGTCTTTCTCTTGTCTCTATACACCCTGTAATCTCCGCCCCTCACAGCTCTGTCCTGTTCTGTTTTGTTTAATCTAATTCCCCAACTTTAACAAAATCCCACTTCCCTGACCTTAAGGGAACTCTCAATTCTTGACCGTTGTTAACCTTGCCCCTCCCCCTTTACCCCAGGGCCTTCTCCATTTGGAACAAAACAATGTCGCTGAGGTGACGTGAAATCTCTGTTAGAGATCCCATGTCGAAATGTGCATCCGACACATTTGAATTTTGAAAAGTTTCTCTAATTTATATTGGCTCTGTATTCTTAAGTACATTGAGCTCTCGACCTGCATCATTTTTTAATATTAAAATGTTCTTAATATTAATTAGGATCAGGTTCTTGGAATTTATCTTCCTACTCTTCCACTTCGGATTAAAGTAAAACAATATATATATATATATATATATATATATATATATATATATATATAAGCAATATTTAAACAAATTCAACATCTTTAGACATCTAAAACAGCATACCAAACCACATACACAATTCCGTGAAATCCTTGTCGAAAACACAACCATACTTAACCACGAAAACAAAAAACAAAAATTAAAAATACACGAAGCCATATACATAAAACAGTTGAAACCTAACCTGAACAAAAATTAACTACGAAATCTCCACACATTCTCAAATGCCTATAATAGATAACAGAAACGAGCTGTCCTTCCAATGGCTTTCCATACTTATATATATATATATATATATATATATATATATATATATATATATATATCTGTCTGTGTGTCTGTGCTTATTTTATCGTGTTTCTCTCTTTTCTCCTTCTATTTTATCTCTAAACGAGCATTCAATCATAAAATGCAGTCATAAAATTCAGTCATAAAATTCAATCATAAAATTCAGTCATAAAATTTAGTCATAAAATTCAATCATAAAATTCAATCATAAAATTCAATCATAAAATTCAGTCATAAAATTCAATCATAAAATTCAATCATGAAATTCAATCATAAAATTCAATCATAAAATTCAATCATAAAATTTAATTCTATGAGAACGTGTAAGAAGGGGAGTTTTAGTTTGCTTTTGTTTTTTTTTACTTAATTAATTAGTAAGACTTTTTACTTAATTAGTAAGACTTGTATCAACAAATCATTATTATCTCCAGCAAAAAAAAGTTTTACATTCTAAAATATTTTCTGGCTTTAAATAACCTGCAAAGGGTTGATAAGCCATAGAAAAAGAATCAACCAACCAAACATGCATTGAATACTGCTGTCACATCTGTTCGTGTGCCCCTGCTATTTGTCTCGGGGTTCTTGTCAAAATCCAACGAAGAATCTGCAATGTAATCGATCCCAACCTGGTAGCTCAACCCTAGTAATTTTCTCACCGACGTAATGTTGCTTCCCTTTGTCTCTCCTACAAATACTTTCACGGCTTCTACTCCGATAAGCTTAGCTCCCTGGTGCCCCCTCTGCAAGAATTTACTCCAGCTACATGAGTAGCGACTTTTACAATGAAACCAATCAAATAGAACCGTCACTGCTACTATATCAGCTTCTTTTCCCGCACTTCCCACCTGTGTAATTCCCTTCCGTATACTTACTTTCCTGACAGCTATAATCTCCAAGAATTTAAATGCAATATCAATTGCCTTCTCTTATCTCCTTGACTCACATCTCTTTCCTGACAACCTTTGTATCATGTTCTTCTCCCTTTCCACTCTTCTTATGTAGTTCCCTGCGCACCAGTGGCAGTACTATCTTGCTTGGGATGAAATTATTATAAAAAAAAACATAATTTTCAAAATGAAAACACACACACACACACACACACACACACACACATACACACACACACACATGATAAAATAAAGAACAAACAGGAGACGTATCTTAATCTAACATGTTTCACCTTTATCAAATCTTCGTCATAAATCGAGAGAAAAATGAAAAAACAAAGAGACACACAATCAATAGCGGTATGTTATGATTTTGTGTTAATTTCTTATTGGTCAGATATTTTTTAAATATATGGAAAAGTGTGTAATAGTATAATAGTATATATAATAGCAAGAATTTAAATGTAAAGTCAATAGTCATCTCCTATCTCCCTAATCTGCATCCTCTCTCTCATGCATCTTTCTCCGTCCACTCCCATCAGTATACTCATCTTTCTCTTACCCACTATCTGACACCCCCTATAACCTGTCACTCTTTCTCAAAACTTTCCTTCTATCTAACCCCCTGCAAAACAGTGGCAGTAAAATACCTTTCTTGGAGGAGATATGATTATACAAAAAATTTTGTTTTTGTGAAGAAACGTTTGTCTGTCTAGGAGTATATTGGACGATAACGTTAGTTTATATAAGTGTGTGTGTGTGTGTGTGTGTGTGTGTGTGTGTGTGTGTGTGTGTGTGTGTGTGTGTGTGTTAGAAGATGTCATTTGCGTCTATGTCGGTTAAATATAGCGAAATCTTGCAATAAATTTGTATTTGGTGATATTTTTATTTTTTTGTGTGTAGAAAAAAATAGATAAATACTGTTTAATATATAGACGGGGCGTCTACTAAAATACTAAATTATCCTCTAAAAATAACGCTTAAAGTGATCAAACATCTGTCGGATTCAAATCGATAGATAGAAACGAATTACCCTAGATAGATAGATAGATAGATAGATAGATAGATAGATAGATAGATAGATAGATAGATAGATGTAGATGTAGACTGAAATAGATCGATATAGGCTGACTCAACTCGATAGATAGAAACGAATTATCAGAGATAGATAGATAGATAGATAGATAGATAGATAGATAGATAGATAGATAGATAGATACGGGAATATTCGAATATACGGTTCGATATGGGTAGACTCAAATCGCTCAAATACATTTTTGCACTGTTTTGTAAATAGTTACCAAGCAAACATTACTGAAACAAACGAAGGTACAACGATTTCTTTTCACACGAACATGTAATTGACTTTTCGCAGCCAATGACGTCACATCTCGCGTATGACGTCAAAAGTATCATTGTGCAGGTAGTTTTGAAAGGACGATAACCTTTGTACAGTTGTTTGCTTATTTTCTAGCCGACTGAAGATACTAAAACGTCAATGGCTTTTATGATGATGCCATTATATAAATCAACAGTTCTTTTTTGTTTTTTTTTTACGACGTATAATTTTTTTTTTTTGTTATCTCAAAGTATTACGTTAATTGCGCCATATTTGTAGTGTTGACGTCGCATCCATGTTTTGTTGCGTAAGGGCGCTGAAGGTGTCCAACCTCGCTAAGCCAAGGCTTGTAAACTAGTTTAAAGAGCGGGGTTAGAAATACGCTCGCCACTCTCCACGAGAACTTCCCGCGCAAATCTGAAGGTTAAATATAGGTACCTCCATTATTTCGCTAACGATTTCACATGATGAAAAAAGGTCGCAAACTTAATAAAAACATCGTTAAAATATCTTATTATTAAGAAGAAAGACCAAAGTATTTTCTTATTATTTTATTAGAATTGTTTATCCTTCCTAGCACGTTCGAAATTTTGGGTAATTTTCTTTTTTACATCAGCGGGTTACGTAATATTTACGATTAGTGTTTTGGTACCTTTTTTCAGCTGAAAAACACTGATTTGGGAATTCTTGCAAAAATTCAAATAATTGTCTTATTTTTAATGAACATTTCAGGACTTATTAAAAAATGTACTGATTAAGAAATGAACATTTCACGACTTGGTAAAATTTATGTCTTACATGTGTTACCCTCCATACCCCCCCGACACACACAATTATTGCAAGAGATTCGTGAAGTTGCATAATTAATTTTTTTTATTAGTTAATAGCATGACTCCTTGGAGAATGTAAATCATTATTTTTTCTTTAACTCATTACCCGAAAATTTCCCAATCGTACAATAAAAACGTGTAATAAAACTTATTTAATTAGAAAATCTTTTAATTGCTTTTATAAATAAGATTTATTAAGGACACTGTTGTCTTAAGAAAAATATTTTCCAGTGAATTTTTTACAAGAACTGTTTTAATTATTTTTAATGTTAAATGCAACTTATGATATATAAACCGTTTAAAATTCTACGTTAATAGGATTTTTTAATTTGATATTGTTATTAATTGAAAACTATATTCACGAACAAAAAATTGAAAAGCTTCGTACAAATAATTTAGAACCAAAATTTTTTCATATCATTTTTATTTTCGTGTGTGGATTTAAACGTTCCCATTTTTCTAAGTATGATAATCCGTAAATGACATTATCGTGTCGAGGGTTACCCTTCACTTCTGGAAAAAAAAAACTATTTTAGACTTTGTGAAATTCTTTTTGATTTCATTATACATTTCTTATGCATTTATTCATAAAGAAAAAAAATATTTTACCAAGATCTGTAATAAGGATAGCTTTTTATAGGCTGAAACTCACACATTGTGCTGCCCGTAGGAATTATATTTTGTAAAATTTACAATATCGGTTGGCTAACCCTCGACCCTGGACCGCCACTGGGTCAATGAAGTAAAATAAATAATTTATTCAAATATATGGGATATTGCGTTAATCGAAGATATGTTTATCGGGCTTACATCTTTTGGATTTATTCATAAAGAAAATATATATTTTTACATACCAAACCTGTCATTCATAAAACACATTTTTTTGCCAATATTTGTAGTAAGTATAGCTATTTATAAACTGAAACTTATACATTGTGCTGCTCATTGGAATTATTATATTTTGAAAATTCTACCAATATTTTTTTTTAATCGCATCACCCCGAGCAAGTCGGTAACGCCACTGATGTGCAGAGGGCTACGTAATAGTGAAAAGATTGGAAAAGAGAAAGCCGGAAAACACATCCTAAACAGGGAACAAGGGATGAGCCTCTTAACCTGTTCAATAGACGTAGGTGGAGTGTCAACCGAGCGATAGATAGATCTATCTACTCCAATTGGTTGGCTGATATCAATGTCATTGTGAAACCAATTTCCATAATATAATTCTACACAGTTTTGAAATAGATAGATAGATAGATAGATAGATAGATAGATAGATAGATAGATATGGGAAGCTTCAAATAGATAAATCGATTTGTGAAAACTTAGATCGATATTGAAAAACTCAAATAGATAAAATGTATTATGATAGATAGATAGATAGATAGATAGATAGATAGATAGATAGATAGATAGAGACTGAAATAGATCGATATAAGCTGACTCAACTCAATAGATAGAAATTAATTATCATAGATAGTTAGATAGATAGATATGAACAGACTGAGATAGATAGATAGATAGATAGATAGATAGATAGATAGATAGATAGATACGAAGAGACTGATATAGAGTGACATATTGACAGATACAAGCAGACATACATGCATAAACAAAGAAAGAAAGAAAGAAAATTAACAGAATGAAATAGACAAACAGAAAAACTAAAATAAATATACCAGTATACTAAAACAAAATAAAATAATTTTATGTTACTTTTTAGACGAACGAATATTTTTATTTTAGAAAAAAAGTATTTCTCAGTGTTGAGAAGAGAAATTAAATTTATTCGGCTTCTCGAGCCTTCCAATGGATAAAAAAGACTGAGAAGGATTATGTAGCATCTAGCTGACTAATTTAACACGTAAACTCAGTTAATTGTCATACGTGACACACACTTGGGCGATCATGTTTCAAAAGAGACATGATGGACTGGGTAGATTTTTCCACAGCAGGTAACGTAAATTAAAGAACTAATTGTTATGGAACCTACCCTATTTGGACTATAATGAACTCTTCCAATTGTTATGAATAGCGGGAGAATATGCCTCTGGGGTTAGGTTGAGTCACCCCGATCTAATACTTGGCAGTCAGACTGACGTTTAACATTCTTGTATTTGTTTTCCGTTTAATATATATATATGTTTCACTAATTCCCGAGTTCGAGTTTTCTTCCTGACCTATTCTGAGTCCACAACACTGGCGACGAAGGATCTAAAAAAACGAACTTCACGTGAAGTGAAATCATAAAAAAAAAAAATTGAGGCCAGGGTCCTTCTAATATGTTATATGAGATGTTGTATTAATCCAATATCTTTTTATATATCTTAGATCTTTCCACGCCGATAACCGTTGTTACATCACACGTCGACTCTTTAGTTTTGCTTCTTTCCATCTTCATTGCCTAGTGTCAGAGACCATGGAGAATTGCACCAAAATCTGCAGCTTATTTTCTCTGTCAGGACCATGTACTGCACCAACTTTTTCCCTGTCCAATCTCCGATTATATCAGTTCAGCGTCGCTTTGACCTCCTGTCATCGTTCGTTACCTTCAAAATGTTGTGCAGACGTTCCCGTCGCTGATGACATGATCAACACATTACTACTTTATGTTCACGACCAACCATCTCTCTCTGCTTACGGTCATATCACGTTGAATACACCAGTTCTCTCTCCATCACCGAAGTTAAGCAACGTTGAGCCTGGTCAGTACTTATATGAGTGACCGCTTGGGAATAACAGGTGCTGTAAGCGTTTATTGGTGGATGTGCGTTCTGGTGCAGTGGATATCGACTCGGAAGAAGTCGGTGAGCCGAGCTCGAATTTCAGTTGCATGCCCTGCATTCACTTACGCGCTGGTACCCTTGGGAAAGATATTAATCCGTACCTTCCCTCCATTTATGGGTTAAATAGCAGGGTAGGACTTGGGGACCCTGCCCTTAAACAAATCCTAATTAATCTTTCTCCATCGGGGAGGAAGCTGGCTCAACCGGACTACGGTGAATGAAGCTTGCATCATACATCAACCGTCACCCGTCTCTCAGTTACCATCTCTTCAAGGTATTGACTTGTTTAATTTGTAGTCCGACCAACAAATGTACAATTCCGCCTCTAGCATATTGCTCTGAAAGACACCAGTTTGTTGGCTTTCAGTGTGAAGGTTTCGGATCCATACAGGGTCAGTGTCACTGGTCAGACTGGGTTTTTCAGCAACTTCAACTTAATGCTTTTACAAGGGTCGGCTGAAAAGTTCATAGGCTAACCAAGATACTCTCATGGAACGTGACCAGGGCATCTCGGCGTAGTGTAATGGTTAGCAAGCTTGTCTCGCTAGAATTTATTACAACTGAGTTGTGAGTTCGATCCTCACTGAGTACCCCAAACCTTCGGCCTTGTGCTGCATCTAAGCGGTGCTTAGTAATCAACTCATGGAACGTGACCAAGTGTGATATATTCTTTCAACATAGTCCCTCTGGCGGTTCACATGCTTCTTCCATCGATATTGCTGTGCTTGGATTGCAATAGTCAAGAAGCTTTCATCTTGTTAGTCAAAAAATCATCAATAACAGATATGACGTCAACATTACAGCAATACTGCATCGCAGGTAAGTTTTTTTTTTCATATTGGGGAATAGATGCTAGTCAGAATAGGGACGGTGGTGCACCAGTTCAAACCCAGACTCAAGCACAACAGCCATTGAATCATGTATGCTAAAGCGTTGTTCTGATGAGACAAGACCCTTTTCATCAGTTTTCCTTTGCGTTCGTTCTTGATAGCCTTACTTCATTGCCTCAACAGGTTTCCATATTACTTTCTACTGATCGTGTAGCTGCTTAGTGATCTAAACTTATTTATAAATGGAACTTTGTCTGTGTGCGTGTATGTGTGTGTGAGTGTCCGTTACCTATAGACTCCAAAACGGCTGAACTGATTTTCTTGCAAATTTACACAGTTGTACTATAAGCATCTGTGAGTGTTCTTAGCTAGGTTTTGTGTTGAGGTACCTCCGATAAATATCAAAAATCGATAATCGAAAAATTGGGTTATAGAAGGAGTGGTCCGATTTTAATCAAATTTGATACACTCATAGACAAAGACATAAGAAACGATATTCAGAAGTTTCAAGGTTTCAGTTCTTACAATAGTGCAGAAAATCAATAATATATATATATATATATATATATAAGGCAAGGTGTGTGTGTGTGTGTGTGTGTGTGTGTGTGTGTGTGTGTGTGTGTGCGCGCTCGCGCGTTTATTTTAGTTTTTGCTTCCGGTTTGGCTTTAAGTAGGCATAATTGTAATTCTTAGTCTCAGCCATGATACCATTTACTCAGAGGACCTATTTAGCCTTCGAAATTCAGTTTACGACGAAAAAAACTTATTTGATATCGATACCAGGAAATCAAAATTTGACTTACATCCATTCATTTTTTTTTTCAGTCTACAGTTTCGCTTTAACTGGAAACAACTATTGATTTTTAGTCTTTCGTGCCAACGTCCAAAGAGTTTGAGCTCCAGGATCATGGATTAGTTTTAAAGCTTTCATTACACCCGAGCAACGCCAATGTTAGTAGCCAATAAACGCAATTTCTTTGCATCTCAAAATCCGAAGCCATCATCTTCTTTGAGATGAAACGAACTTGTCTTTCTTTTGAGCGAAGCGTATTTCGACTGTATAGCTTTTCTCTTTGACTGACTCATATTGGCTGTTATTCGAGCACCGTCTGTAAATTTCATACAATGGTCAAGATACTCTCATGGAATGTGACCAAATGAGATATATTTTTTTTTAAATGTATAGTCTCTCTTGCGGACCATAAGCTTCTTCCATCGATGTTGCTATGCTTGAATCCCATTGGTGAAGAAACTTTCATCCTGTTGATCAAAAAATCAACACTACAAGATATGACGTTATCATAATTGCGATAATAGTTCCTAGCTATGTGTTTTTCATGTTGGATAACACATGATAGTTATATAAGGTCAAATCACGTGTATAGGGAGGGAGGTAAAATACAGTTATGCACAGTAGTCATTTTAACTAAGAACTTGGAGGCTGGAGCATTGTCCTAATAAAGCAAAACGCCTTTCGTCAGTTTATTTGGCCGTTTAGTCTTCATACGCTTACGTAACTGTCTCAGCAAGTTACAATGCCTGTTGCATAAAAAAAATGAGGACATCACCTTCGCTACAGTTGAAATTCATGGCCTTCTTTGGAGTAGGTGCGAAGAGATGTTTCCACTGCATGGATAGTCACTTTGACTGGAAGTGATGAATCCAATAATCCTCCTGGGTTAGGAACCGTTTAAGGAAATCAGCTGGATCTGCCTCAAACAATGTCAGGTTTTCCAGTGATATAAACAGCTTGTTGCACTCTTGATCATGTATCAAAAGACATAGCATCTGCCGATCAGAAACCTCCGTCGTGCCAAGTTCATTGTGCAGAAAACTTTCAACACTCTCACGATATGTGCTAACAGCATTGACTTTTTGATTTATAGTCAATCGTCTGTCATTTATCAGCATGTGGTGAACACGATGAATGTTTTTCTCTGTAATGGCAGTTACAAGTCGCCTTGATCTTGGATCATCTTCAAAACTCTTCTTTCCCTTCTAAATTCTGCTACCCACCTTTGTACAGTTGATAAGGCTTTTTCTGCAGGAACTTGATAATACCACAATGCCAAATTTTGTCTATTTTAAAGAGAAGTCTTACTAGATACTTTTGAAGTCTCCTTTGAACAGTCAGATGTAAGTTTACCTTTACGCAGATATTAATAAGAAAAACTGAAATTAATGTATGCAAGATTTCACAACTCTTGCATCATTCCTTCATAGTCCGCCTATGAGCCTTACAGCCTATTCTCGTGTTTCCACATGGTGTTATGGGACCTAAGTGCAGATCTTTCTGTTCTTAACCAAGACTTGATCTTATGACGCTAATGTAGACCTCTGATTGGATCATCTGGTCTTAAAAGTATCTTTGGCTCATCCCAAATATGTTTTGTTTTGACCATTTAAGTCATGTACTTTTGCTTAGTAAATGACTTCTTTTGTATTACAAAGTCCTTGAAGTGGGCATTTATTTTTATCCCTGCAGTTACATTCCTTATTAATGATCTTGTTTTGTACAATGCTATTTAAATTTCTGGCGTTTTGTTTCTTTATAAAATTTTCTAACCGACATCACATAGCAATCCAGTACACTCCTCTTTGTTTCTAATGAAATTGTCCTGTTTCTTAATACTTTACTCGACTTCTGGAATGCTCTTTCGCCATGCCAATTCGCCATCGGATCTCAATTTCGCACTTTTCGTGTTAGAACACTTCCTAGGTATTTAAATTTCTGTACCTGGTTGATTTTAGAGTCCCTCACCTGTAATTGGCATTTTGGGCTACCCTTTTTGCTGAAGACCTTGCAGTTTATTTGTAGTCCTTTCTTGTCACTCTCTCCAGCTACCTTCTGTAGGAGGTCTTGTAGTTTTCTTTCTGTGTTTGCTATCAGCACTGTATCATCTGCGTATCTTATATTGTTTAAATTGTGGCCGACGATGACGAATCCTAGCATAACTTCTGGAGTTCTCAGAATAGTCTCACTGTATAAGTTGAATAGATCCGGTGAAAAAATGCATCCTTGTCTTCAGCCCCTTTGAATCTTAGTATAATTACTGAATTCGTTACCTGTCCGTATGCAGGCAGTTTGCTGCCAGTGCCGGCCATAATTATTAGGTCACCCCAGTTTTTTTTTAAATTATGTATTTTATACTATTTTTAAGTGGATAATTCTAAATGAAAATAGAACGGTTCTTTTGTTATTATTACTTTGCAACATTTACAAGGCAAAGAATCAAAAATGAACTCGTCCGAATTACCCTAAATTGTCTTCATTCTTTCACTGATAAAACTGCAATATGGGTAATTATTAAATATTTATAAAGTCATTTGGTGCACATGTTATTGTGCAGTATTAACAAAAGAACCATTCTATTTTAATTTACAATTATTCACTTGGCAATAAATACTAAAAAATAGTATGAAATACATCATTTTTAAACACTGTGGTGGACTAATAATTATGGCCGTTAGTATATATATATATATATATATATATATATATATATATATATACGAAAACTGATCCAAAACTATCGGGATTGTTGCTATGGTAACAAAGTAAAGTACACAGAGTGAAACCGCTTAGCACAGATTGACCTTAAAATCTGTCGCACATAAGCACTAAATTATAATGTTTTCTGTTGTTTATAGCAGTGCTTTGAAGGAAAATGTGTTCGG
Organism: Ascarosepion bandense; assembly: GCA_037127315.1. Taxonomy (NCBI): domain Eukaryota; kingdom Metazoa; phylum Mollusca; class Cephalopoda; order Sepiida; family Sepiidae; genus Ascarosepion; species Ascarosepion bandense. Next base: position 337,117 of record JBBBDQ010028426.1, on the reverse strand, counting down.
TGTAGTCGTCTCACCACACCACATAAGTTTCATCAGTGACCATGACTTGTACAGCAGTTTTTGACCACGAACTACATTGCCCAGGTCTGACAACCACCATACAACCCTAAATCTTGTTCTTTGGGGAAAAAGCAAAAAAACAAATCCCACTTGAAAAGTACAAGATTTAAAGACGTCGAAGAAATCCAACGGAATGCGAAGAGGCAACTTCTCGCTATCTTTAAAAAGTGTTCCATCAATGGACGCTTTAGAAGGGGACTACTTTCAAGGAGATTAAATGTAGAATTGATATATGTTGTAGTTTTCTAACACTAGTCCCGATATTTTTTGAGCTAACCTCATATATATATATATATATATTATAGTCATCCACATACAAGCCCGTTTCGCTGTATCACAGCTCATCAGTGTGGTTAGACATATCCACTTGTTTCTGGCCGGGATCGAAACTCGACCGCTTTGGTGTCAGTCGGAGTCTCTACTCTCTAAGCCATCGGCGCATGTGGTCAGAGAAGGGAAATTTGAACGTCTTGTATGTAAGTAGTGTATACAGACGCCAGTCACCGAGAGACCGAGAGAACTCAATTCATTTCTGAAGAGTCACGCATTATGGCCGAAGTGGAAACTGTTTTTAAAATTTTCTTCTCCAGAGAGCCCAATCGTAATGAGAGCATAATATATTAGTCATATATATATATATATATATATATATATATATATATTAGTATTTCTTTGGATACGAAATTTTTATTCCATTCCTACCTCCACTATATATATATATTGTGAGAGAGAAAGAGTGAGAGAGTGATGCAGATACATATATATAATCTGAATTTAATAATTCTAAATATTAAACTAATTACTCCTGACAGCAACGAAGAGATAACTCCTGAGATGTCTTAAAGAATATGGCGAACGAAGGGAATTGAATGTCAAGAGCATTTGATTTGAAATTTGAAAAATAACCAGTATTAATAGCATTTGATAGCTGCTGTGCGTACATATGTAAAAGGGTTTTATTATTATTATTATTATATATTCCTTTATGCCTGCCCATCAGTGCTAATATATACATGGCTGAGGGTCAAATCAAGCTAGAGGCACCCGGTTTTGTATGATCACTGAAATGGTGCATCATTGGCGATGAGATAAACGGATTGGTGAAGTGAAGCAGCGTTGAATGTGGACAATGCTAGATTTCTTATGAACATCTAATAAGCCTTCACTTCTTTTTCTTCTTCATGTGCCGTGTTCCTTCAGGACGTAGCTGATAATGGACTTCCACTTGGCTCTGTAACTTGTCGCTCTTAATAATTTTTCTCTTGGTATCTCTTCTAAGCCCCGCTCCGTCAACCATTTGCTCAAACCAAACAAGTACGTCTCGCGCTGCTTTCTCCTATCTATTCTTCCATTTATCCTACCTGTGAGTATCAAGTTCTCCAGGCCTTCCTTCCTCATTACGTGTCCCAGGAACCTCACTTGTCTCTTTCTGATATTTAGTATCAGTTTTCTCGCTTGCATCCTTTCCAACACCTCATCGTTGCACATGTGCTCTGTCCATGGTATCCTCAGCATCCTTCTGTAAAACCACATTTCTGTTGCCTCAAACCTCTTCTTCATCTTTGATGAGATCGTCCAGCATTCACTTCCATACAGAAGGACGGTTATCACATAGCAATCCAGCACTCTTTTCTTTGTTTCTAATGAGATTTTCCTGTCTTCCAGTATTCTGGTTAGCTTCTGAAATGCGTCTTTGGCCATGCCAATGCGTTTTTGGATCTCTGTGCCTTCACTAAGATTAAGAAAAAGCTTAGTAAATAAACTGTATATGCACACATGTACGGTATATATGTACACATACACAAACACATGTACTATTTATGATGGATCTGCATGTTTAGTGTTTATCAACATTTTTATGTTATTTAAAGCCAGAAAATTTTAGATTGTAAGCATTTGTGGGTAAGAAGCGTTATTTATGATTTACTGATACATATTATTGTAGAGGTAGTGTTGAAATAAATAACGAGAAGACTCGGAAGCAGCGAAATAAAATGATGTATTAACAAAATACAGATAGTTGTTCAAACTGAGTCGTATCCCCACTCAGCTGCAGGACAAATCAAGTTACGACCTTTACTCTCCGAGTCTCTGGACCTGACTCTTCGGAAGAGCGAACCTAGTAACCGGACATGACGTCAGGAATAGTCCATTAGTCAATAGACTGAAAGGAGTGCCACCCTAACACATATCTTCCTAATTAACGCACAGCTTAGATTCATACCTTTACCAAGGTTACTTTCATGTAAGCAAATACAAAGAACACAACCAGCATTGAAACTTCGCTCTTCGACTAAAAATCCCGAGCTGTTATCCATTACACCACCCGTACATCCAAGTTTACAGCACCTGGCTTTCCCAAGAGGTCACCCATCTAGGTTATGACCAGGTTCGACGTTACTTAACTTCGGTGATCATACGGGAACCAGTGTTCCAACGGGATGTGTCCAGAGGTCCTGTATGTACTATATATTTACACATATGTATGTATGTGTGTGTGTGAGAGAGAGAGAGAGAGAGAGAGTATATGTAGTACATGTGTTTGTGTGAATGTGTGTAAATATATAGTACATATATATATATATCTATATATCTATATATATATATATATATATATATATATATATATATATATATATATATATACATATATGTCAGATTAAATAAATTGCAAACCATATCTTTGCTTATTTTTAATAAAATCCGTTCATACTCACGGATAATCTTTCGCGTATTACAATCAAAAGATGTCAGAAATGAGCTGTAACGTTGACATTTTATTTTCATTCATTTCGTAAGGTACCCAAGTACTTTCAATCTCATTCCGAGGTCATCTTCAGGGGTATCTACATTCACAATATAAAAAAATAATGATCGATAATACAACTCTTCTACATCAAGAAAACAACAAAAGCAAGCTACAGATACTCGAGTCAATATTCATTAAAACACTTAAGCCGTCAATTAATAGAATCAGCCATGAATACTGTAGTAATGTTCTAAAATGTTTGTAAAAAGAACAGTTTTTCATGCTTGAACACGTGCATGACCATGACATTACAACATATAAAATAATTCCATTTTGGATAATTTTCACGTTCCAATGAACGCTAGCAATTTGTCAACCGTTATATTTGAAGCAGGAAAAAATGTACAGTAATTTTTAGCAACACAGTTTTCCGGTTACATTCGTTACTGTAAATCGTAGAATTGATTGGTGAGGAGACGACAGATTTTTATTATTTAGCTCTTGGCAGGGAGAGGTTTATCTTTGTATTAAATGCTTTTTTAGGAGATTTAGACATTTTCAACTGGGACGTTCGTGTAGAGAGATTTTATATCTAGACTGGTCAAAAGTTTGTTGATCATATTCATTTTCCTTAGTTTTTTTAATTTAGGAGATTTAGTCGTTCTTCAGCTGGGACGTTGGTGTAGAGGGATTTTATATCAAGACTGGTTAAGAGTTTCTCAGTCATTTTTATTTCCCTTAGTTTTTTAACTAAGCTGCCTCGACGAACATCCTCACAAAGTAAACAAAATATAAAGAAAGCAGAAAAATTCGTGAGAAACAAAGAAAAAATGGTGAACTTTTATGCAATATCGATTCTTTATATGGTACTGAATGCTGGAACATTACCTCACTGTTTAAGTGAAAAATAGAGGCAACAGAAATGGGGTCCCACAGAAGGATGCTGAGAATAGCATGAAAGTAGTGGGTAAGCAAAAAATGAGTCTTATGGAAAAAGGAAACAAAAAAGACACTTAGAATCAGAAAGAAACAGCTAAATTTTCATGAACACATAAAAGAAGGACGGCTTGAAAAATTTGATACTCACAAGACATAAAATATCGATTCTTTAAATGGTACTGAATTCTGGAACATTACCTCACTGTTTAAGTGAAAAATAGAGGCAACAGAAATGTGGTTCTACAGAAGGATGCTGAGAATAGCATGAAAGTAGTGGGTAAGCAAAAAATGAGTCTTATGGAAAAAGGAAACAAAATAGACACTTAGAATCAGAAAGAAACAGCTAAATTTTCATGAACACATAAAAGAAGGACGGCTTGAAAAATTTGATACTCACAAGACATAAAATATCGATTCTTTATATGGTACTGAATTCTGGAACATTACCTCACTGTTTAAGTGAAAAATAGAGGCAACAGAAATGTGGTTCTACAGAAGGATGCTGAGAATAGCATGAAAGTAGTGGGTAAGCAAAAAATGAGTCTTATGGAAAAAGGAAACAAAATAGACACTTAGAATCAGAAAGAAACAGCTAAATTTTCATGAACACATATAAAAGAAGGACGGCTTGAAAAATTTGATACTCACAAGACATATCAAAGGTAGAAGAGACAGGGGAAGTCATCGACTTGAAACCTCGATTGCATGAATTTAAGCGTAGTACTAGATTGACAAGTAGATCTCATCGTTTTCCTGTTGAAATGTAACCTTACGTTCTACTATAATAGTTTCTTTTCTCGCAAGAAACAACCTTGCGGTGTCTTGCTTCCCTGCCACCTACGTTCGTCAAGAATTTAAATGCAACATCAATCGCCATCTTCTGTCTCCTTGAATTTTGTTTTTTTATTGTCCTTTCACTTAACTAATGTCTTCTCATTTTCTTTTCTCTGTTAGTAATCCCTTACGCTTTAGTGGCATTATCGCCCTGCTTAGGGTGAAATTATTTTTAAAAATATTATTTTAAATACCATTTCCCTTCCTAATATAGGCGATCGTGCCTCTCTGTAGATTGTTTTTTTATTATGTTTGAATTTACATTACTTTGGAGGGAAGATTGTGAAGTGGTTTACCCTTGTCGTCTTCGCGGTTTAAAATTCAGAATTTCCCTTCTCGTAAACTGGTTGCCATCCAAAGATAGAGAATGCAGTCTACACTTCTATGTAGCCCATAGCTGATGGGAGTAAAGGCGGATTCATGTATTTTCCAATGGTATTTGTTAAAAAATAAACGCAACAAGCTATCCCGGAATTTGAACAGTGATCGACTGTCACAGAGGGTATTTACTCGCTGCGACGGCATTTCTCACTGTCAGCTCTCTGCCTTCGGTCGTGGTTCCGCCGAAGGGTAGAACCACGACTCGGTAAAAATAGACAGATATTTTTTTGGCCCGGCTATATGGCCGGGAATACCCACTTTAAAATAACCATGTGTCACATCCGGCCTTGCGTGGGAAGGCTAGTAAATACAGTGATCGTCTGTTCCGCTTTCTGCGCTGGTAATCGTTGGACTACCCACACATCCAAGATAGAATATGCTACAAATTTATTTATTAGATTGTCCACTTGTCCGTCTGTTCGTTCTCAAATATTGCATCTAACATCTTTTTACGTAAATGTTTATGACACACACAGACGTGTGTGTGTGTGTGTGTGTGTGTGTGTGTGTGTGTCAGATTAAATAAATTACAAACCATATCTTTGATTATTTTTAATAAAATCCGTTCATATTCACGGATAATCTTTCGTGTATTACAATCAAAAGATGTCAGAAATGAGCTGTAACGTTGACAGATGTTATTTTCATTCATTTCTCAAGGTACCCAAGTACGTTCAACCTCTTTCCGCCGTCATCTTCAGGGTTGTGAGTTATGGTAACAAATGTAACCGGAAAACTGTGTTGCTAAAAATTGCTGTACATTGTTTTTCCTGTTTCAAATATACGGGCTTACGGCCTATCACGCTGAATACACCGGTTTTCGCTCGATCACCGAAATTAAGCAACGTTCAGCCTGGTCAGTACTTAGATGGGTGACCGCTTGGGAATACCAGGTGCTGTAAGCATTTATTGACAGATGTGCGTTGTGGTGCCGTGGATATCGGCTCGGAAAGAGAAATCGGTGAGCCGAGTTCGAATTCAAGTTGAATACCCTGCATTCACTTAAGCACTAGTACCCTTGGGAAAGGTTTAATCCGTCCCTTCCCTCCAGTTATGGGTTAAATAACAAGAGTAGGACTTGGGGACCTTGCCCTTAAAAACAAATCCCAATGAATCTTGATACTCGAAAAGAAAAAAGTATTACTAAACACAAAACTTTTATAAAAACAACAATTGTTGAAAGAAAAAAAAGTATTACCAGCAATAAATAAATAAAAAATTTAGTTGGCAATAAATGACCCGCCGTGGTTGATATGCCATCAAAACAAAACAACCAAACCAAATCAAATATAACGGTTGACAAATTGCTAGCGTTCATTAGAACGTGAAAATTATCCAAAATAGATAATGACAGATGACCATGATATTACAACATATTGAAAAAATTCATTTTGGATAATTTTCACGAAGAATGCAATTCCAAAGTTCAAAATATGAATTTAAAATAGGGCTCAATATGAAAATACAGCAATAAATATCAATTATTTAACATTTATATCTTAACATGTCAATAATTACTGCAACATTGTACATTTTGTTTTGACATTGAAAAAACAATGCCTTATCAGGTATTTAGTCATGATGGTAATAAACGCTTTATTTAAAAATTTATTCTATGAAGCATCAATTCACTTTCCGTTTTTGGAAAATTTTTCGTACTATATATATTGAGAGACAGAGAGAGAGAGACAGACAGACAGACAGACAGACAAACAGACAGAAAGAGGGGTGGGTTCGCAGTCCAAAACATTAGGGACAAACATCTTAATTTCTCACAAATAGCCATGGGAAATGCATTTCTTCAGTTACAGATTAAATAACATGGTAACCTATGCACTCTCCCCTTGAATGGTAGCAAGTCAATGATTATTCTAAACTCCAACAAATATAAAAAGTAACGGAAAAACATTTTATTATATTTCCAAGAAATCATAACACTTCATAAATAATGGTTCTAGAGAACCATGTCCACCTACGACCTGAAAATTAAAAAAAAAAAAGAGTAAAAAAAATCAGTTGAATCTATGGTTTGCCGTAAGTCTCCGAAAAAAATAGAATTGAAAGTAGAAAGGACAATCAGCTAACCAGTGACGCGACACACACACACACACACACACACACACACACACACACACACACACATATATATATATATATATATATATATATATATATATATATATATATATCAGCATGCAGTGTCGGTATAGAAGAATCCAAAGGAGTATCCTGTACATACAGTGGTAGGATAACTCTCTAAGAGAGCTCTAAACATATATGCATATAAATACATATAGAGCAAATATGAGAAAAATTAAGACAGACACGTTATTTCATGGTGAATCGGAAGTGTAGGCCTATTTCAAGCGAACCATCGTCAGCTTCCGTCTTTATTTTACGAAATATTTTACACGAATGAAATTCACAAAAACCTAAAAAAATTAATAAAAGTAAAAGAGAAAATTTAAGAAAAAATACATCAGTTAAAAAATACATCATATCTGTTTGAAATGAGTTGTTTGAACATTATTTTTTTATCGATATTCGGATTTAAATAGGTATTTCTGTTACGAAATTGTGTGTCATTCGGCAGGATTCGAACCTGCGACCTTTATCCACTTACCTTTAGACTGATCATCATTCGTGGTCGAGAGGTCTAAGACGCGCAAGATCAAATGGTGGCTTTAACTATGTGGATGGGGTCACAGGTTCGAATCCTGCCGAATGACACACAATTTCGTAACAAAAATTTATTGTAAATAATCAGGCCGGTAGAAATAAATAATGCTGTTTAATTATAAACAGAATATCTACTTAAATACGAGTATCGATCAAAAATAATGTTCAAACAAATCATTTCAAATTGTCGGTTGTTTATAATCAGTTTCGTTAATCTTCGTTATATATAGCTCAGACGTAGAATCACCGACTGATTGCTAAAGCTGTCTAACCGTACAAATGAGCTGTGATACAGAGAAACAGATCTGTCTGCGGATGACTAGATAGATAGATAGATAGATAGATAGATAGATAGATAGATAGATAGATAGATGTAAGTAGAATGTAATAAATAGATATAAACATATTGTGATAACTAGATCTGAAGAGAATGAGATAGAAAACGATGAACGGAACAAGATAGAGATAGATGTGAACGGAATTAGATAGATAGATAGATAGATAGATAGATAGATAGATAGATAGATAGATGCTAGTGCGCGTGTGTGTTTCAAAAGAATTAAAGGATTTTTAATATTAATTCAACATATTTTTATTATTTTAAACGTTATTTTTAGTAGATACCCTTGTTTGAGTAGACGCTTCGTTTATTTTAAGAATATTTTATTTCGCCTACTGACCTGAACATTCGGATTATCTACGCAGTGAGCATTTACTTTAATAAGATTTTTCGAATGTTCAAGTCGGTAGTCGAAATCAAACGCCGTTAAAAAATAAACGGAACGTCTATTCAAATATGAGTATCCACTAACAACAACGTTCAAAATAATAAATATATTTTTGTGTGTGTTTATTTATGCATGTGTATCAGTTATTGAAAATCGGCAGCGATAAAATTACTTCATTTTTGTCGGAGAAGGCAAGGTACATTTCGATTATTATTTCTGAGAAGAAGAAGAAGAAGAAGAAGAAGAAGAAGAAGAAGAAGAAGAAGAAGATAAAAAATGAAGACGAAAATGGAGAAAAAGAAGAATAAGGTGAACGACGATGATGATAAGAAAAAAGTGAACGACGACGTCGACGATAAGAAGAAAAAGAAGACGAAAATGAAGAAGATCGAAAAGAAAATGAAGACGCTCAAAAAGAAGAAAATGACGAAGAAGAAGAGGAAGAAAAAGAAGAAAAGAAATAAGATTTAAAAAATTAAGAAGAATTTGAAGTGGTAAAAGAAAAAGAAGAATAAAGTTGACGACATTGATAACAAGAAAGAAGTGAACGATAACGTCGATAATAATAATAATAATAAGAAGAAGAAGAAGAAGAAGAAGAAAGCAGAAATTGCGCATCCCTGGTGGTTCATACCTGTTCAAATTTGAACATATTACAACACTCCGAAGGAAATAACGCGTAACCGGGTACTTATTACTACTACCACATCGGTTTTCTGCAGAGCGTCTCCATGGCCACAGTGATGTAAGCGACTGGCTGGAACCTGGACCAGGATGTGAGAAGCAATCAACGAAAACAAGAAGGAAGGAAGGAAGGAAGGAAGGAAGGAAGGAAGGAAGGAAGAAAGGAATGAAGGAAGGGAGTGGGTGGAATCATTGGACTGTAAATATGGCGGGCTGATGATGACGATAGGTTACATAACATTTCTTCGCCATTGAGACTGCGAAACTGAAAGAAAGCAGATGCTATCTGGTTTGGTTTCTCTACAATTAAATCTGTGGCTACGACCTCTAAAAAACAGCAGCAGCAGCAGCTGCAGGTGAAGAAGCGGTAATTGTTAAGCTCTGTATTAAGAATACAGCATATCATGACAACATTACAGATATTTATTCAATCAATAGTCGAGCAGTAAACAAACACGCAAACAAAATGTAAAGAGATGGTTAAAATGTGTTTTAGTTATATATCTAAATATCAAAACGCCCACACGAGACTACTCGTGACCGAGTTTCTGAGGCACAATTCTTTTTTTTATTTTTATTTTAAATACTGATCACCTCTAAAAGCAACTTAATCTTGATATTAACCACAAACAAGAAAAATCAACTATTAACCCACATTAAGTCCACAGTATATATATATATATATATATATATATATATATATATGTGTGTGTGTGTGTGTGTGTGTGTGTGTGTGTGTGTGTGTGTGTGTGAAAAAGGAGTCAAAAGGAAAACTTATCTCAACCAACGCGTTTCGTCCACAAAGAGACTATAAATAAAAACAAAAGGAATATGATCTTAATAAAGTCCCTCAGTGAACAAGAAGATCTATGTGCCCTGTCCTTTTCAGGACGTAGGCGATCATGGCTTTCCACGTCTCCCTATCTCTGGTGGCTCTTAGTACGCTTTCTCCTGTTACACCTCGCAACCCCCGTTCCGTCATCCACCTGATCAGGCCCCTCAAATATGTTATCCGCTGCCTTCCTCTGTCTCTTTTTCCTTATATCTGGCATGTCATTATCAACTTCTCCAAGCCCGCCTTACTCATTACATGTATCAGGAACTTCAGCTGTCTCTTCTTAATGCTCACTATTAATTTTCTTTTAAGTTTCCCTTTTGTTGCTTCTTTTTCCATGGTCTCTTTTACAGGTGTACTCTATCAGTAAATATTACACACACACACACACACACACACACACACACACACACACACACACACACACATACATATATATATATATATATATATATATATATATATGTATATATATGTGTGTGTGTGTGTGTGTGTGTAGTAAGTGGATGTGTCTAGCTATATTGATGAGCTGTGATACAGCGAAACAGGCTTGTATGTGAATGACTTATATATATATATAAACATGGATTTGTATCCACAGAAACAACAAATTGCATTAAACAATACTGACGTCATTGTGTCAACCTGAGGAACCTTTCGGCCAACACTTTTCAAAGGTCTTCGTTGGCGTTACTGTTAATAATTTACTTACAAAAAGGGGGGAAAGTTAGAGCTCGTTTGAAAGTAAATTTTAATAAAAATAATTAAAATGTAAGGAGGTGTAAATACACAGCTCCACAAGAGTGATAAAACTGAAAAAATAACACTCACAGACCCCCCCCACCCCCCAATAGTAGTAAGGAGCGAATGAAACGCTTTTTCTGCTTGCAGTGGCTCGGCTGATGAATCTTAAAATAAATAGCTTCCAACACTCGTAAATGATGAGCTGAACGAGCACTGTGCAGAACAGAAAACCATGTTTCCACGTACCGAGAAGCACACTCTTGACTGTCGAGCAAATACTGACCTATGGCTGATTCCTGAACAACCTGAGTTGTCTTTATAGACCGTTGAGGGCAACCCGAACGTATATTTGCGGGGACGTGCTGCGAAACTCGTGTCTCTAACCTATGTAAACCGCTTCGCAACGGCATTTGAACTGATAAACAATAGAATTTCTGCGAAAATAGGCCAACCTATCTTTATCAAATGATGGAAACACAGTTCGAGTTTAAAAACGGGACGTAATTTCACTGAAGAGTAACCAAACGGAACATACGCCGAAACCTTATCTAAACTTATTTATAAATGGAACTTTGTCTGTGTGTGTGTGTGTGTGTGTGTGTGTGTGTGTGTGTGTGTGTGTATTACCTATAGACTCCAAAACGGCTAAACCGATTTTCTTGAAAATTTACACAGTTGTACTATAAGCGTCTGCGAGTGTTCTTAACTAGGTTTTGTGTCGAGGCACCCCCGATAAATATCGAAAATCGATAATCGAAAAGATCGGGTTATAGAAGGAGTGGTCCGATTTTAATCAAATTTGATACACTCATAGACAAAGACATAAGAAACGATATTCAGAAGTTTCAAGGTTGCAGTTCTTACAATAGTGCAGAAAATCGATAATATATATATATATATATATAAATAAAAGGCAAGATGTGTGTGTGTGTGTGTGTGTGTGTGTGTGTGTGTGTGTGTGTGTGTGTGTGTGTGTGTGTTTATCTGCCTGTATGTCTGTATTTTTTCCAGCCCTTTTATTTTAGTTTTTGCTTCGGGTTTGGCTCTAAATAGGTTTCATTTTAGTTCTTAGTCTCAGCCATAATACTATTTACTCAGAGGACTTATTTAACCTTCAAAATTCAGTTTACGACGAAAAAAACTAACTATCCTGCTAGTCAGTTATAAATTGACACCTCCTACCAAGCCATTGCAATTTTAAATATATCGGACAGCGACTAGGTTCAAAGACTGCTGGTTCTTTATAACGTCTGATTTTCCTAGCAATCACACGTTTGACTACATTACTAGGGTAACAATTCGTTTCAAAAATATCTTGTAGGAACACAAGTTCACTGTCCAAACACTCAGGGGAACAAATATTAAGGGCACGGTGAACCAGAGTCTCAACTGAACCTATCTTTTGGGACGTAGGAATGAACGTGTTCCAACTGGTATATAAACCAGTGAAAATCCCGTCCCTGCGCTGTACTAAGACATCCAAAAATGAGAGAGACCTGTCCTTATATACATATATATATATATGTGTGTGTGTGTGTGTGTGTGTGTGTGTGTGTGTGTGTGTGTGTGTGTGTGTGTGTGTGTTACTCAAACAATAGCAGTACTACCTAGCACGGTGAGTCCGTATACTTCTTTCCCAGGGAGTCTTCATGTTCAACCGATCGATCGATCAATGGACCAACTGACAGAAGGGGCTATAAATTAATATGGGGAAATTCTACCTAAGGTGGATTTAGTGGTGAATCAGCAATGATCAATCAAAAATTCGTTTTCATTTGTCTCCTCTGACCCAATTAAACGGCTTGGCATCCCAAATATAATTGACTCCTTTTTATACATGATGGACCAAAAGTAAACTGTTTGTTTCACGTTTCCACAGCTCGAAATTAGAGCTAACTTCGCCGAACCGTTCTTTCTGCAAGATGGAGCACCTCCTCATTATGCTTTGACAGCGAGAAACTACCTTAAACAAGACTTTCCACAAAGAGACTACCTTAAACACAACCTTTCCAAACCTTGCGGAAGAAAGGTCAAGTTTACAGTATATATCTTAGGCCGGAGGAAATAAATATATAATACTGTTTGATTATAAACAGAATATCTACTTAAATACGAGTATCGATCAAAAACTGTGGAATTATCTTCCAAACGATTGCTTCCCCGACGGCTACAATCTCCAGGAGTTTAAATGTAAGGTCAATAGACACCTCCTAACACACTAACCTGCTCCCATTCTATCAAGCACTCTTCCCATCTGCCTAACCCTCATCCTCGCTATCCTTACTCATCTGTCACCTTCCTCCTGACATTCCCTATGTCTAACCACTCCTTCTCTTTACCTTCCCCTATGTAGCCCCATGCGCAATAGTGGCAGTGGAATGCCTTACTTAGGGTGAGATGATTAAAAAAAATTTTTTTAAATTAAAAAAATAATGTTCAAACAGATCATTTGAAATTTTTGGTTGTTTATAAACAATTTCGTTAATCTTCGTTAATGCCGTTATATATATATATAACACTAAAAAAAGGTACTGATTAGACCAACAAACAGTTATTTCAAAAGATGCTCAATGCACAATCAAAAGAACTGAATATACAGAGCCAACAATATATGAAAGAACGAAATGTTCACCACTTACTTGCTACCCAGATTTCAACCATATCGGTCTCCTCAATTGTTCTTACTGCCTGGTGAGACTGATATGTTTGAAACCTGTGTCGCAAGTAGTGAACATTCTTTAATATATATATAGTGATGATCCACGTATACTGTCTTAATATATATAGGAAAGAATATTAAAAAGTTTTGAATTTAAAAATGTACTTTTTGGACAGTATTTGTTTATTTTTAACAATAAACAAATACTGTCAAAAAAAGTACATTTTTAAATTCAAAACTTTTTAATATTCTTTCCTATATATTAATATTCTTCCCTATATATATATATATATATATATATATATATATATATATATATATATATATATATATATAATTGTACCTGCATTCTAAAATGCTCCCGACACGAGGTAAAGGTATAATTCAGCTTCTTCTTTCCAGTAGACTGACCTTTCTAGCCTTGATTGGCAACCAGTGTAAAAGGAGAACAGTTTTGAATTCAAAACCGTTTAGCTGTGAAAGCTAGTAATTCTACACAGTAAAACATACTTGCCACAGAAACGACATTAGCGCCACCTAATGTGGTGAGGCCGTGTCCCTATATTCCACTGCAAATGTTCGTCTTCTACCGACCATCTGATAGATTGTCCTATAATCTAAAAGGCTTCCACAATGGAGGTTTGTTTACCTGTAAATCAGTAATAATTAACCGAAAATTCGACAATATTTTACAAGATTTAGCCCACATAAACAGATATCGAGATGAACCATTACATCAATATGTCTAAACCAAAATAAAAAAAAGTATTTATTTCTTTGTTAATGCACTTAAATAAACGTTCGATAAAATATTATAAATTGAAAATCACAGATAAAATTTTAACTAATAACTTTGCCAGACTACAGGCTTATTGGTCTAACGTAGTCGTCTTTTGGAGAAGAGATTACAATACATCATTTAGCCCCTTACCCGTCTAAATCTTCGCTCAAAGTTGATACATTTTTTCAATTCTATCCTTTCATAGTATTACGAGGGTCGATTAAAAAGTTGTAATTTAATTTCAATAGTATAAGTCAGAATCCATAGTATTTTCTTTTAGCTATAAATCATAAAGTGTTTACAATCTCAGAGAATGTTTTTCCATAATGGCTACTCCTCTAGACCAAAGTAGAAAGTAAAAAAATCTGTCGTAGAATTTCTGTTTTTGGAAGAGAAAATTGCTGCAAATATTCACAGAAGATTGGTGGCTGTTTATGAAAAGGCTACACTTGATGTAAATTCATTTAGGAAATCAGTAGATTTAATGGCAATTCTAGAGAGAAATGAAAAACAGTCGTTCGTTATAGGTCGCTACTGTGAGTAAGGATACTATCAAACAGGCAGATTTCAACAAGCAGAAAGACCATTGTTGCAAAGCTATATGAAAAGTTGCCATGTGATACATGATAGGACCTTCAGTTGAGTGAAGTCTCTTGGCTATTCAAGATCTGTGATAAACTGGTTCCTATAATCCATGAAAGAGCACAGATTAGTTGCTAACCAAGAACTTCTGAAGTTGTACAACAACGAAAAAACTAAGTGAACAGCAGTTCTCCGATGATAACGTGGTGAAAGAGACAGCCAGCATAGGGCTAAATGAAAGCGGTCAAAAAAGTTCTAAGAGGCAAGGATACAAGTCCTCGTCGAAAGATGCAATATTATGATGGAGAAGATGAGAGACTCTTTAAAGATTTGTAATCATAAGATGAATAGGCTCCGCCAGGTCTACTTTGCTAAGACAGATTATGCATGAAGGAATATATCTCCAGTTATTCAAATATGTGGAGGGATCTGTTCAAGTGCACAGCAGCACATTGATCATACGACCCCACAATGAAATTTTAGGATCAAAGTTAGAGGATGAAACTGAGTAAGGATGTGCGGGTGGTGTAATTGATAGCGATTCGAAATAAGAAATCCGAGAACCGAGTTCGATGCATTCACTGACACGCAAAAAAACATTTGAAAACGTAGGAATCCATCTCCTCTCCCCAAGCCATGGATTAAATAGTAGAACGTGTATCTGAAAAAATCGTTATTTTCGAAAACATTTAATTTATTAATGCATTAGTCGCTAAAAAAAAATTATTCTTTTAATCCAGAATATGTTTTAAATTTAAATAATCTACATAGGGTGATAAACCTTAAAAGAAACACAACAAACTGAGTAGTAGAAAGCGTAAAGGTAGACTTGGACGTTATAGAAATATCTAAATTTATTTATAGTTTATGCAACTTGACACCAGCTGCAAGTGCTATATTTGTCTTGTTTAAAGCGGAAACGTTTTGAAACAGCATCCTATACGTTGAAAGATTTCACGCAAAATGATAAGATTGCATTGTAAGGATTTTACAATCCGTGACAGGGTCAAAACAATGATTTCTTAACAAGACCAGGCAAGATTTCATTCAAGGTTAGCAACGAAGTCAAATCAAGCCTATATAACATAATTTTCGATTCTACGCAAATAACCATCTCTGCTCTGAAATGTATCGTAATGTCAACAAATGTGAACATACATGACGGAAAATCTCAATTGATTTGACTTCGTTTAGACTGTGGTGTCATTCGTGGTCGAGTGGTCTAAGACGCGCCAGATCAACTGGTGGCTTCCCTGATGTTGATAGGGTTCGCAGGTTAGAATCCTGCCAAATGACGCACACTTTCGTACAAAATTTATCGTAAATAATCAGGCCGGTAAAACTAAATATGCTGTTTGATTAAAAACAGCATATCTACTCAAATAAGAGTATCGATTAAAAATAATGTACAAACAAATAATTTCAGTATTTGTCGGTTATTAAACCATTTCGTTAATTTTCGGGATTTTTGTAACGTTATATATATATATATATACTGTATTACAGCTCATCAGTACGTCTTAGACTCCGGTCGCTTCGCTAACCCAGGATTGAAACCCGACCGAATTGGCGTCAGTCGGCGATTCTACCCCTAGGCCACGAGCGTCCAGTAGAAGAAAGCAGGCTTTTCTAGCGCGTATAAACACGCTTAATAGCTAGAGTGCTGCAATTCCTTATCGAATGAGCGGTACGTAAATGCCGGAGTAGCTACTGTTTACAAAGTCAACCACTCATATATATATATATATATACGAGACTCAATTAATAAATAAGGTGAATTTTTTGGTGTAAGGACTTCTAATACAGATAGAAGCTTACTTACTTTTTTTAATTTTTCAACGTAGTCTCCCAGCAGTGTCACATTTTTCTCATCTGTGCATAAGCTTCCGAATTCCCTCATCGTAAAAACCTTTGGACTGATATCTCAGCCAATCGCTCACAGCACTTTTGACTTCAACGTCACTTTCAAACTACGTGCCTCTCATGAACGCTTTCAAGGGGCCAACCAGGTTAAAGTCTGAAGGGGAAAGGTCTGAGCTGTAAGGGGGAGAGACACTGCTGGGACAACTCGATCTTCTTCTGTTTGTGCTCTGCAGTAAGCATCTTTGGCACCCACGGCAGCTGACTTTCGAGAAGGCAAGGTCATCATGGACAATTTTGTGTGCTGTCCCACAATTGCAATGTCATCCACTGTCACCCTTCTGTCAGACTGAATGAGGTCATTGACTGATTCGATAACCTCAGGAGACCTCACTTCTGTAGGCTTCCTAGGCCTGTCTTCATCCTCAACACTGCTCCGTCCTTCTTTAAATAATTTAGCCCACTTGTAGACATTTTTTGGCTGAAACATGTGGCACCATACACAGTTGACATTCTCCTATGAATTTCAACTGGATTGCAACCTTCAGCAACCAAAAACTTGATAACTGACCTCTGTTCAATTCTGAAGCATGCTTCTTGGTCGGCCATCTTTGTTAATCTCCAAAACTCTCAAAGTTTTTTTTTCTTCAGCCTTGTTTGGCAACCCTTCTCCAAGGTGGGCAACTCTGAATTCAAAACCTGTTTGGTATGGGATTAGTAATGGCAATACCGAACATGTTGAGGGATGTGGTCACTGCATGGACAGAAATATATGCAAAATATGAGAATTCCCTATGGGTATGATGTTTTAAAATTTCTACCAGGAATTTGATTAACATATCTTTTTCATTTTATTGGTACCATTCTCAAAGCCCCGATAAAAACAGTCATTGTCTTGAGATGCTACATTCTACTGGTTTTATGTATTTATTTAGTTTCTCAAAGATGTGTCTTTTGTCTGCTAGGGCCACCGCATTCATCAGATGTGTAATTTGAAGTGTTATAAAAGAAGACGGAAAGTGCGACACAGAGATCCGAAGGCGAATTGGCATGGCGAAGAAAGCATTCCAGAAGTTGAGTAAAGTATTAAGAAACAGGTTCATTTCGCTAGAAACAATGAGGAGAGTACTGGATTGCTATGTGATGTCAGTTCTTCAATATAGCAGTGAATGTTGGACAATATCATCGAAGATGAAGGAAAAACTTGAAGCAACTGAAATGTGGTTCTACAGAAGGATGCTGCGAACATCATGGATCGAGCATGTGAGCAATGATGAGGTTTTAGAAAGGATGGAAACAAAAAGGAAATTAATACTGAGCATCAGAAAGAGACAGCTGAAGTTCCTGGAACATGCAATGGATGATGCAACGAGGGTTGCATGGTGTAACAGAAGGCGTGCTAAGAGCCATCAGGGATAGGGAGACATGAAAAGCCATGATCGCCTACGTCCTGAAGGGACAGGGCACATAGAAGAAGCAGAATTTCAATATAATTTTGCCAAATTGGGTCTGGTGGATTGGCTTGGATTCTCTTGTCATTACGTTATCATTTTGTACAACTTTGGTCAGATTGTTTTCTTTTTTACAGCTTATCTACCTTTTGTAAGTTATTTAAAGCCGAAACATATTTTGGAAATGCAAATTTTTTTTTTTCGAGTGAATATTGTATTAACAATTTCTTAGAGATAATAATGACTTTTAGCTACAAGACTTACTATTTTAACATACAGCTGGGGGAAAAAAGGTGGATTCATAGCTTTCTCAAGTGTATTTGCGTCTAAGTAAATGAAATGAAACCGCTGGAATTGGAACTTGGCTTTCCGACTTATTACGCCAGGGCATAATCTTGCAGGTCGGGTAATCTAGTCCACTAAGACAGTCCCCAATTGATCGTGTTCCCAAGTATCTAGACGTGACTCTCAACTCTCCTTTGTTGGCTTATCCTCCAGACTTAGATTTTAAAAAGTCGGGTCAATGGCCAACATGCTCATCCACTAATCCCGCTCATTAACAGAGAGTCCAGTGCAACAATCGCTAGAGGGTGAGGCATGTCCAACTAGTTATGGTCAATGCAACTGACTAGCAAATATATGATGCCGGACAGTATATTTAATGAAGCCGATGTTAGTACATCCAATAGCTTAAGAGCAAAAATATTATAGCTCTGTCTGGTGCATCATTATTATTATTATTATTATTATTATTATTATTATTAGGAATCAGCGTTTATGCTGAACCACAAAAATCTCCTAAGCCAGCCAAGCACAGAAATGAATACAATATGAGAACCAGTAATACGGAATGCTAGAGAAAACCAATAACTTCAAGACTGCAATATGAACTCTGGTAAAAAATTGATATTAGATATAAGGTTTATGTTGTGGCCAGAAAGAAATACATGAAAAGAAGAAGGTAAGTTGAACCAGTGTATTGGAATAACAGAACATATGTACACAATGTTATTAGTCGGGAAAAAAAAGTAGTATCCGTTCGAACTGTCCATTTATATTGCATCTCGACTGCCTCCTTTAGGAAGTTTCGCAGATTAGTATTTATGAAGGAGGAAGAGTTCATTCCGAAGTAGATAGGGCACCATAACAGTTTATAAGTCACAAAAATTCAGCCACACGTGGCCCAGTGAATAAAAGCGTTGTTTTGATCTAGTGATTTGACCCAAAGAGTTGTGAGTTACAAAAACTACAAAAACTTACAGAGTTGAGTTAAAGGGAGATAACTAAGAAATCCGGAAGTAGAACGAGAACAATATGCCCCAGTGATCAAAATAAAAGGTTAGGTTCGAAACTCATACAACGCCCGAAGCGTGGTGAATATAGCAATACAGATGAACAATACAAATTATTGTTATTGTGTTTGGTATCATGTTGCCAGAGTAATTTTTAATGCTTAATTACTGAGTCCCCCCTTGGATCTATGGGAGAGTTATGCACCTTTGGGACGCTGCGTTCAGATGGAGAGGATTTTGCAGATTATATGTACAGTTCCGCGCAAAGTAATCTTTTGTCGCTCGGAGTTGTTGATGTACCCAAGACATTTTACTCACAGGATTTTCGCGACCCTCTTTTATCATACCCAGTGCTTCTCTCATATTAGGAATAATTGTAGTTTAAAGTAATCTTTTATAGATTTGAGATGTTGACGTGTCCAGCAATTTCACTCACATAATTTTCAGGACTCTCCTTTATCATACCCAATGCAACTATCACAACAGGGATAATCGTTGTTTAAAATCAACTCTTGAGTTGCTGAGTGCCCAGAGATTTTACTCATATGATATTCGGGACCTTCCTCTATCATATCCAATGCTTCTATCACAACAGGGATAATCCTAGGTTGAAGTTATCACATTTTTTAAGGAAAAACTTAAAGCAACTGAAATGTGGTTCTACAGAAGGATGCTGAGATATCATGGATTGAACATGTGAGCAATGATGAGGTTTTAGAAAGGATGGAAATTAATACTGAGCATCAGAAAGAGACAGCTGAAGTTCTTGAGACATGTAATGAGGAAGGAAAGCTTGGAGGATGTGATGCTCACAGATCAGATAGAGGGTAAAAGAGACAGGGGAAAGAAGCGGATAACGTATTTGAAGGACCTGAGCAGGTGGATGGCAGAGCGGAGTTTGGGTGGAGTAACAAGAGACAACATGCTAAGAGGCAACAGGAATAGGGAGAGGTGGAGAGCCATGATCGCCTTCGTCCTGAAGAGACATGGCACATAGAAGAAATATATATTTTAATTTTAAAAAGTAATGGCTTAAGTGTTTACTGCAATGTCTACTGAACCTATTGCTTTTCACTTGCCATAATCCTCAAATCATCGCTCCACAGCAGGGATACTAATCCTTGACATAAAGAAGCAATTATTTCATAATAGGTTTTAATTTGATCTTGAACCCCAACCTCTAGCACTAGTGGAAAGTACGTAAACGTTTTAACCGTACAATAAAGCTGTAACCCCTTAAAACAGCATAAACTATCGTTCTTCTTTTATATACTGTGTCCCTTCAGGACGTAGGGAATCGGGAACCTCCACTTACCCCTATCCTTTTTTCTCTGTATATTTCTCCCAAACCCCGCTCCACTATCCACTTGCTCAAGACCATCAAGTATGTCTTGTGTAGCTTTTCCCTGTCTTTCTTTCCTACTATCCGTCCCGTGAGTATTAGAGCCCTATTATAAGCCCTCCTTCCTCATTACGTGTCCCAGAAACTTCAGCTGTCTCTTCCTGATGCTAAATATAAGTTTCTTTTTCGTTTGAATTCTCTCCAAAATCTTGTCATTGCTCAAATGTTCGATCCATGGTATCCTCAGCATCCTTCTGTAGAACTACATTTTTTTGTTGCTAGAGTCTCTCCTTTCTTTGTTTACCAATTTGTTTTTTCTGCAAAAAGTCAGTTCATTTTAATAAACTGTGAGAAATTGTTTATGATCGAATGTATTAAAATATTCAGTTCAAGAAATGTAAAAAAAAAATGTTTAATAAATCATCATATAGAATTTAGTCTAAAAAAAAAATATGAAGATCTCCAACGCAAAGAAAGAACGGAGAGAAAACGACTTTTTGGTAGGCGTCGAAAAATCATTGTTTTCGCCTTACGTAAGCTTCATCGGCGCTTACAATGCAAATCCGGAGTTACTGTCAGCGTCTCGGTCCTATTGTTCGAGACACCTTTTCCGCCGGCTGAGAAAACCAGTCTTCGATCAATAAATCTTGATCTTCAAAACACTGCTGTGATTTCTTCCCCCTCCCAATAATCGATCGGCGATGGGTGATGGAATGGTGCTGGCCGACAGCGACGAATTAATACAAAGATGTCGAGCGCTGACGTCACGGCCAGTTATCGGTCGAGAGTGGCTTCACGTCCTTGTTGATAACTTCCAGGCAATCAACGTGATAAGCACTGACTTTCGTACGCATGCGCCAATAGCAAAACGAAAAGACAAAAAAAGAAAAAAGAGAGAGTGAGGGTGAGAAGTACATATATCCTGAAATTAAAAGGATTCTCGAAGATATACGTTTATAGATACGCAAATATGCAGAGAGGGTGTCGCTAGCACACCTTGCTTCACGTGACATTGCCAATTAATTCGGTCCTGGCTTGATGTCCTCCTATTGGCTTAGTCGAACTTAACAAATGTCAACACGAATATACAAAGACTAGATAGTGATGCTAAAGTTGGCGGCATTTTGAAAAGAGATACTTTATTCAGATATAACAGCATAAGAGTACTGCAAATATAGTAGTGCATATAGCAATATATGCTATTATATTGTGGGATGTGCGTTGTGGTGCAGTGGATATCGACTCGGAACGACAAATCGGGAAGTCGAGTTCGAATTCCAGTTGAATTCCCTGCATTCACTTACGTACAAATACCCTTGGGAAAGGTATTAATCCGTCTCTTCCCTCAAGTTATGGGTTAAATAATAAGACAGATTGGGTTTTATAGCCTTGGCTGGCAACAAGTCTATCGCAGAAAGGAATGGCAACCTACTGCGGGATAATTGTTGGGACGCCCGCGCCTATTCGGCTATAATGGACTATTCCGTTACTATGTAAAGTAATGGTGGCATCTACGTAGGAGAGTGTGCCGAGCAGCCGATCGACAAGTCAGTCGTAGACTTCCAGTGACGATCCGGAAGTACCCATTGCTCATACTACGTCTTACGGCGGTTGAGACGATTAACCCTTATTCTTGTATTGGATACTAATAACCTTTGTAAATACTATTTTCACGGAATACAATAATTAACCTATTCCTGTTGTTGAGTTATTTATTCTTACTCACGACATAACAATAATATTCTGCCAAGTCAGTCATGTCTCGAAAGAGATGATCGCCCAAAGCGTGTATCACGTATGTCACTCAACTGATTGATATAGCAATAATAAGAATGAAAAGCTGTCACGGCAATAGTCAACTTTGAAAAAGAATAATGATATTGACAGGAAATAATTTTTGAAACGGAAATCTCAAGAATGTGGCACCTGAGGATATCAATAATTCCAGTAGTAGTTGAAGCTTGATTGGAAAAGGTTACACTTGATTCATTGAAGAGATTCCCGTCGCATATGCCTTAAATATATACAAAGTCTTCTACTCACAGGTACAGCTCACACATTACGAAGAGATTTATCTATGTCAAATGTGTGGGAATTTTTGTTTTTAGAAAAATGATCAGTGAAAAATATGCGCCTATAACAAGAAGAAAACAAGAAACTGGTGTGAACATCACCAAGAGATAGGACCTGTAACAATTTTATGGGACGTTAAAATACACAAAGTATAGAATCAAAGCTAATCACCCAGACATCGTGATCAAAGACCACAAAACCAGAATGTGCTTTCTTATTCACATGGTAGTTGCTGTAGATTGTAGTGTATCTTTAAAAAGAACTATCAAAATAAAAAGGATCTTGAAATGGAGATCTCATAAATGTAGCATATAAGAACATCAGTAGTTTCAGTTGTTTATGGAGTCATCAGATTGATTGGAAAAGGTTACACTTGATTCATTGAAGAGATTCCCGTCGCATATGCCTTAAATATATACAAAGTATTCTACTCACAGGTACAGCTCACACATTACGAAGAGATTTATCTATGCCAAATGTGTGGGAATTTTGCGTTTTTTCCGCTTTTGCTTTTCCTCAAAAAGTGCTCAGTAGAAAATGTCATAATGCCATTTCTGACCTTCGGTCTCTGGTTTGAACACTTAATGAAATGACCATACACCAGACATCAAACGAAGAAATAATAATAATAATAATAATAATAATAATAATAATAATAATAGTAGTAATAATAATAATAATAGTAATAATAATAGTAATAATAATAATAGTAGTAATAATAATAATAGTAATAATAATAGTAATAATAAAACTAGCCAAAGAACTTCAAGAAATGGTTGACGATCCCACTAAAATTCCTGCATGGATGACCAAAGGAATTACATTTCTTCTACCCAAGAATGGTGACACAAACAACCCGAAAAACTACAGACCAATTACATGTCTTCCGACAACATATAAACTATTAACATCTATTTTAACAAAACAGACATATTTATTCTTAGAAAGAAATGACATGATACCGCTTGAACAAAAAGGGTGCAAACGTGGCTGTTATGGTTGTAAAGACCAATTGCTGATTAACAAAATGATCCTGGAAAACTGCTACAGTACAAAGAAAAATCTTAGTACAGCCTGGATAGACTATCGAAAGGCATTCGATAGTGTGCCACATGACTGGATTTTAAAGACTTTAAATATATACAAGATATCGCCCGTCATCATCAATTTCATCAAACAGTGCATGTCTATATGGAAAACAACCCTTTACCTCAATCATATAAATGGAACCTATAAGTCTGATGAAATAAACATCAAAAGAGGTATATTTCAAGGTGATTCTTTATCTCCCTTACTATTCTGCATATCATTAATAGCACTAACCAGTCAACTTAATAAGACAGAATGTGGTTATAAAATAGGACAAAAGAAAATAAGCCATCTATTTTACATGGATGACTTGAAGTTATATGCTAAGAATGATAATGAACTGGAAGGTCTTCTGCAAACTGTAAAATGCTTCAGCGAAGACATTGGAATGAAATTTAATTTGAATAAATGTGCTAAAGCTACAGTTTTACGTGGATCAATACAAGAAACAACCTCAATTAGCCTAGACACTGCTGTAACAATAAAAGAATTGAAACCAGAAGAAGCTTATAAATACCTAGGTGTAAATGAGAGTGAAAACATTCACCATAAAAAAATGAAAGAAATAGTGCGTAAAGAGTACTATAGAAGGCTACGAATGATATTAAAAACTGAATTAAATTCACAGAACAGAGTTATGGCCATTAATAGCCTTGCAATCCCAGTTGTCCAATATAGCTTTAACATCTTAAACTGGACTCTAAACGACATCAGGCGAATGGATGCTAAAACAAGAAAGCTTCTTTCTAAGCATAAGATGCATCATCCAAAGGCTGATGTAGACCGTCTATACATACCCCGTAAAGAAGGTGGAAGAGGTCTTATTCAGCTGGAATTGTCATACAAGACAACAACTATTGGCTTACTAACATACATAGAAACAACAAAGGATTGGATGATACAATTAGTAAAGCAACATGAAGAAAGAAAGAAAAAATATTCAATAATAGAAGAAGGCAGTAAATACAATCAAGATTTACAGTTAGTAGATTCTGTAGAAAAGCAAAACAGTAGCCAAGAACCAACTATTGCGGCAAAAAATATGAAAATGAAAGCCAAAGATAAAGCTCTTGAACAGATGAAACAGCGCTGGCAAGACAAACCTCTGCATGGCCAATATCCAGAACGTGCCAATAAATCCAATGTTGACAAAGTTAATACTCATCGATGGTTACGTGCATCTGGATTAAAGTCTGAAACTGAAGGCTTTATTCTTGCAGCACAAGACCAAAGTCTTTTCACTAGAAACTTTCAGGCAAATATTATGCATAATAATATGGATCCAAAATGCAGGTTTTGTGATAAACACCAAGAAACAATAGACCACCTAATCTCAGGCTGTTCTGTGCTTGCCCCAAATGAATATAAAAATCGCCACGATAGAGTTGGGTAATATTTACATTGGGCAATATGCAAACATTATGGAAAAGCTGTAGGCAAACACTGGTATGAACATCATCCAGCACCGGTTACAGAAATAGAAGATGTAACCATTCTATGGGATTACACCATCTACACAGACAGAAAAATTGAAGCAAACAGGCCAGACATTATTGTTAAAAACCAGAAGGAGAAAACTTGTCTATTAATTGATATGGCTTGTCCAGCGGATTGTAACATAGCAATCAAGGAATTTGAAAAACTGTCAAAATATAAAGGCCTGGAAGTTGAAATAGAAAAAATGTGGAAATTGAAAACAAGAGTTGTGCCAGTGATAGTAGGTGCACTTGGAATGATAAAAAATGGAACAAAACAACACATTGAAAGAATCCCTGGAAAACCCAGCTTAAGAGATATACAAAAAATTGTCTTATTAAGTACAGCCCACACACTAAGGAAAACTTTATCTATGTAACGCTTAGGTCTCCCCGCAGACTTGGTTGGTAGTGAGACCAAAGCAGAAATCGAAATATGATGAAAAATGACATAATAATAATAATAATAATAATAATAATAATAATAATAATATAGAAAAAATGTAGCACTTAAAAACTAAAGATGCTCGTGTTGTCACCGAAGCACTGGGTCTGGTAACGAAAGGAACTCAACAACATAATCATCATTTATCCATCACACCCAATGGCAGCAACTTTTTGTTGTTGTTTCTTTAACAAACTGTTTTTTATGGGGCAAGGTTGTCAGCCCTGCACCCAACCCTCAAACCTGGAGGACCGGTGGACCATTCTTGGTCCTTACGTTTACAGCACCTGGTATTCCCAAATGGTCACCCATTTAAGTACAGACCAGGCTCGATGTTGCTTAACTTCGGTGATTGGACGGGAACTGGTGCATTCAACACGATATAGCCGTAGACAACTCAACAACAAATCGACAGAATTCCGGGTGCACCATCTTTCGGGAAAATCTTCAAAAGAATTCTAACCAGCGCAGTCAATATCCTGCGATAAACTTTGCTCATGTATGTTGTTGTTGTTGTTGTTGTTGTTGTTGCTATTGTTGTTGTTGCTGTTGCTGCTGCTGCTGCTGCTGCTGCTGCTGCTGTTGTTGTTGTTGTTGTTAAAAGTTGTATTTTGTTTAATTAAGTGCAAACAACAAAATATAGCATTCTTCGGTTGACCTAGGTCATTGGTTATGACCTGGCATATGATTATAAAACAAACGCAGATCAGAAAGATTTTTTGTATAATAATAATAAATAAATAAATAAAAGGGAAAATGCTAATAAAAATGTCTACCCCGCCAAATAACTGATAAAATTGCATATCATTATAGCGACAGTCATACCAATTGAGTTTTTAATGTAAAATATTGCATAGCGTTGTATTTCCACCCTCCTCCCTGTTGCTATCTGTCTCTCTCTTTCTCCGGGTCTTTACAGATTTCTTTTAAACTGATGATTGGTTCCTTGAAGTTATCAAAAAATGGTAAAATTGTTTTTAGAAAAATTTACGAAAATTCAGAGAAAATTATAAGTTTTTTTTCTGTCTACTGGTAACGAAATGCTAATATTTGGTTTTGCAGACTTTTGCTAGTTTAGACTAGTTTTAAAAAGATTTTCCTTTCACCTATGTTCAATGTTTTGTCTTGTATAATATTCCCCTTTCAGATTTGTTTTTAGTTTCTCTCTGAAAAAGATTAATGTTTAATTTAAAATGTAATATTGAGTTTTTAATGTAAAATATTGCATAGCATTGTATTTCCACCCTCCTCCCTGTTGCTATGTCTCTCTCTCTTTCTCTGGGTCCTTACATATTTCATTTAAACTGAGGATTGGTCGCTGAAGTTATCAAAGATGGTAAAAGTATTGTCCTTATAAAATTTACAAAACTTCAAAGAAAATTATAAGTTTTTTCTGTCTACTGGTAACGAAATGCTAATCATTGGTTTTGCAGACGTTGTTGTCTAGTTTATGACAAGAAAAGTGTGGTTTCGTCAAGGACACTGGAACAAGGAATGCTATATTTATGCTTAGGATGCTATCAGAAAGGGCGATACAAATGAAAAAAGAAGTTTACCCGTGCTTTGTAGACTATGCCAAGGCGTTTGACAAAGTAGGCCACGAGGAAATGATAGAAATGCTCGGCAACCTTGACATATTTGGCAAAGAGAACAGAGTAATAAAGAACCTCTACTGGCAGCAAACCGCCTGCATACGGACAGGAAACGAATCCAGCAGATGTACAAAGATAGAAAGGGGCGTAAGACAAGGATGTGTCCTTTCACCAGATCTATTCAGCTTGTAAAGTGAGACTATTCTGAGGACCCTAGAATTTATGCCAGGATTCGTCATTGGTGGTCACAACATAAGATACGCAGATGATACAGCGCTGATAACTGACACGGAAATAAAACTACAAGACCTCTTAAAAAAGATAGATGAAGAAACTCGAAAGAAAGGACTACAAATAAACTACAAGAAAACCGAATGTATGGTCATCAGCAAAAAGGGCAGCCCAAAATGACAATTACAGGTTCGGGATACTAAAATCAAGCAGGTACAAAAATTCAAATATCTAGGAAGTGTTCTAACAGAAGACGGAAAAAAACGACAGGGGGATGAGAAAGCGAATTAGCATGGCGAAGGACGCATTCCAGAAGCTGAGCAGGGTATTAAGAGACAGGAAAATTTCACTAAAAACAAAAAAGATAGTACTGGATTGCTATGTGATACCTGTTCTTCAATATGGCAGTGAATGCTGGACAATATCATCAAAGATGAAGGAAAAACTTGAAGTACCTGAAATGTTGTTCTACAGAAGGATGTTGCGAATTTCATGGATCGAGAATGTGAGCAATGATGAGGTTTTGGAAAGGATGGAAACGAAAAGGAAATTAATACGGAGCATCAAGAAGAGACAGCTGAAGTTCTTGAGACATGTAGATGAGGAAGGAAGGCTTGGAGAATCTTATACTCACAGGTCAGATAGAAGGAAAAGGTGACCGGGGAAAGCAGCGGATAGCATATTTGAAGGGCTTGAGCAGGTAGATGGCAGAGCAGGGTGTGGGCGGGGTAACAGGAGAAATCGTGCTAAGAGCCACCAGGGATAGGGAAACGTGAAAGACCATGATCGCCTACGTTCTGAAGAGACATGGCAGAAGAATACCAATTGTTAACGGGACGTTCGGAAGGATCCAGACGAAATACGAAGCCGTTCGTGACGACAGAAAATAAATTCCGCAAAACAATCATAAAGACAAGAAAAGAAACAAATCCTGAGTATCTAAGCTCGTGTTCACTAAACTATTTTATATTTCCAAGATTATTAAAACATGAGAAATAACTAAAATGCTATAAAGAACAATGAAAGCATTTTTTTTATTCATAAATATATTAATAATGTCTGTGAACAAAAAAAAAGAACATTTAAATAACAAATGCAATTATAAATCTTCAAAACAGCAATCTCCCGCACATTATACATTATGCCAGTGGTTCTTGAACTTTTATGTGATAAGAAGTAAGTTTAAAAATAAAATAAAATAAACGACAACTAATAGCAAAAAGTTCCAGAGAACGGGTTAAAGGGAGATAACCGCGGATTCGAAGTTAGAACATTATCATTGATAACTCTCTCCTTCAATTTGCGGCCTCAAGTTACTATATTTTTAATACTTGGTATAATACAAAAATATCAGAATTATAAAATCGGTCAATAATTTTTTGTAACTATTTATACTGTGACTCATACAAGAAATCCATAATAATATTTTAAATTTTGAAATCATATTTATTTTTGACCTATGTTTTTTTTTTTAATTTCTAAATTTTTGATTGTCGTTTCATCAATCTACCTCACCTGTTATACTCTTCTGTCACACCGTTTGGGAACGACTCAAATGTCCATCGTTATCTTCTATTTTCTTAATTCCTGTCCTTTAACTTATTCTCTGTCCTTAATAATGTTTTCTTTTTCTCATAGTCTCTCATACTCATTAACCACTTATATCCTAGTGGCTTTGTTGCATTGCGTGGGGTGAAATGATTAAAAAAGATTTTCTCCTTGGAATATTGTATATATCAGAGTAATTCTTGTCTTGATTTGTTTTATTTGTTTTCTACGGTTTTTGCAGGTTATTTAAGGCCAGGACACATTTTCAGAATGTAATAACTTTTGGAGATAATAATGATTTTCTGAGAGAAGTTCTACTAATTAACCCATAGCTGGGGAGGGGAAGAAGGGGTATTGACGCGTAAGTGAATGTAACGAACCCGACTGGAGTTAAAACTCGGTTCTCCGAAATTCAATTCTGAGCCGTTATTCATTACATCAGGACATACAAGCTTACTATTCCCAAGCTGTCACCCATCTAGGTACTGACCATGCTCGACTTTGCTTGACTTTGGGTATCGTACAAGAACGTGATATGACCGTAAGCTTTGTTTTATTTTTCCAAGGTTGGGGTGTCATCTAGCTTTTATTACAGCTTCATCAGAGAATCGATAAATATTATTGTTGTTCATTTCAAACATTTTTGTAAGGTTATGAATGAAAATATTTTTTCATATTTATTTCTTTATAATATGGTGAATAATAAATATTGTGCTACAGTTGGTCACTTGTAGTTGAAATAATATTTGAAATTGAAAAAATATTCTTGTAAACAAATTATCTAAAAAAGAAGAAAGGGTGCTTATGTGTAACCCTTCTTCCTTCATTTCCCAAAATCTTCGGGAAAGGGATGTTTGAAATCTTAGATTTGGGTTAGAAAAGAGGTACTTATGAGTTTAGTAAACAACGTTACTATACTCATAAGCACTACTTTTCTAACCCCAATCTAAGATTTCAAAGATCCCTTTCCCAAAGATTTTGAAAAATGAAAGAAGGACTAAGCCGCATAGTTAATTTGAAACTGATAGACTCAGCCCACGCCCCCAAAACCTTTTATGGTAAATGTAATCTATGTTTGCGGATGTGCGTTGTGGTCCAGTGGATATCGGCTCGGAACGGGGAGCCGAGTTCGAATTCCAGTTGAATCCATTGTATTCACTTACGCGCAAATACCCTTGGGAAAGGTATTATTAATCCGTCTCTTCCTTCCAGTTATGGGTTAAATAACAGAACAGATTGGGTTCTATAGCATTGGTCGGCAACCAGTCTACCGCAGAAAGCAATGGCAACCTACTGCGGGATAATCTTCTGCCCAGTCAGTCATGTCTCTTTCGAGACATGATCGCCCAAGCATGTTTCACGTATGGCACTTAACTGACTGATTGAATATAATAGTTGGAATCATGATTAAAGCTTCTACTGGTCATAAAGTGGGAGATCAGTTTTCTATTGTTATGAAGTAATAAACTGATCCCCCATTAATTACTACTTAATATAATACATCTCTTCCGCCTCAAGCTATGAGTCAAGTAACAGGACAGATTGGATTCTATAGCCTTGGTCGGCAACCAGTCTACCACAGAAAGCAATAGCAACCTACTGCGGGATAATCTTCTGCCCGGTCAGTCATGTCTCTTTCGAGACATGATCGCCCAAACGTGTATCTATCCATTTCTTTAACACTCTGTAGCTGGCATTCGTTACCATGGCTACTGAAGATTTTCCCCTTTTCCCTACTTCCCTTTTCCTCCTTTAACTCTTCCCCTGTCTACCCCATTTTTCTTTGCGCTTTCTTCCCACCACCTCCATTCCTGTGACACGGTTAAATTTTGATTTTTTAATACAGATGCAATCTAAAAGTCTTCTTCTGTAATCTAATGTAGGCCCCCTTTCTCTGTCTTTTTTCCCTTTCTCCCCTACCATCCTTAACAATGTCTAGACGACAAATTTTTAATTATTTTTTCCCTTTTTCTTAACTTACACTCCCTTTATTTTTTTCTTATTTACTTACTTTTTCTTTTTGATGTAAACTTCCTGTGAATGGAATTATTTTGAGTGACTTTCGGGAATGTGCATTTCTGTCTGATATTTGCAATAAAATTTTGATTTTGATCGTTGCTGAGGAAGCGAAATTTTTCTCACCGAAATGGCCATACAACGAATGTAGTTTTATTTGAAAAAATATACATATTCAGCTCTGTAAATAACACTATTTACATCGAGCCCTCTACCTGGATTATATTTAATGTTAATAAAATTAATATTAATAGAATCTGGTTTGGGGATTTGACCTACAGGCAATTTCATTTTTCGATTTAATATATATATATATATATATATATATATATATATATACATATAAAACTCCCCAAACCTCCCTCCAACTTACCCCTACCCACCCACCCACAAAAAACGGTATGTGACAGGAACAGTTTTTCTTTTAACATATGTATGAGTGGGCATATATATATATATATATATATATATATATATCCCTCCTGTCACGTGCACGTGCCCACTCATGCATATGCTAAAAGAAAAACTGTTCCTGTCACATACCTTTTTTTTGGGGGGGGGGGGTAAGTTGGAGTAAGTAGTAATTAATGGAGGTTCAGGGTATTCCTTCTGTTTTAAACCTGTGGACTCTCCCATGTAGCAAGGTCATTCTTCTGTGATTTCTGTTGCAGGTAAATTTTTTAAACATGAAGTGGCTTGCTCAACACAACCGAACTCCCAGTTATTTTACCCATAGCTGAGGGAAGGAAGAATATGGATTCATACTTTTTAAAAAGTTTTTCGTACAAAATAATTTTTTAAGGAAAGTTCATTCGTTTTAATGATAAGTTATTCGTACAATATATATATATATATATATATATATATATATATATTACTTTGCACAAATAGAAAAACAGTTATTCGTACAATATATATATATATATATATATATATATATATATATATATATTTTACTTTGCACGATTAACAAAAAAGTTATTTCTACAATATATATTAGTCATCCACATACAAGCCTGTTTTGCTGTATCACAGCTCATCAGTGTGGCTAGACACATCCACTTGCTTCTGGCCGGGATCGAAACTCGACCGATTTGGTGTCAGTCGGAGTCGCTATATATATATTCAGTCACTTAAGTGTCATACGTGATACACGCTTGGGCGATCATGTCTCGAAGAAAATATGACTGACTGGGCAGAAGATTATCCCGCAGTAGGTTGCCGTTGCTTTCTGCGGTAGGCTGGTTGCCGACCAAGGCTATAGAACCCAATCTGTCCTGTTATTTAACCCATAACTGGAAGGAAGAGACGGATTAATACGTTTTCCAGGGGTATTTGCGCGTAGGTGAATGCAATGAATTCAGCTGGAATTCGAACTCGGCTCCCCGATTTCTCGTTCCGAGTCGATATCCAATGCACCACAACGCACATCCTATATTACAAATATCGGCCTGGTTCCTTGCGTTCACATCGCGATAATGCACTTAAGAGAATCCTGAACCCACAACTTTTCTCGTTTTCTTTAGCCTTGTATGGTGACAAGTCTAGAAGAACAACAACTTTAAACTCAAACCCATAGAGAAGACAGCCACTTCACTAATTTTAGTAAGAATTAAGGGGAGACACAAAAGCAATCTAATGACTTATACAGGGGACATGGAATTTAAAAAATGTTAGATTTATCAAGAAGGTGAAATGAAATGCATAAATATACCACCATAGAATAAGAGTTTTCTGAAAGTTTTGTCGTGTCGATAGTAAATGTTCCGATATTTGAATAGGTGATAACCTAAAAAAAATATATAATCTTGTCTTGCGTATATTATTGCGTAAATAATGTTATGTTATATTATGAAATGGAATATTCTAGAAGAATGCAAATACTCTCACAAATTCGATGCTGTTTTTCTTTTCAATTTTTGTGAGAGAGTCGCAATCAGTGAAAGGAGTGTGTGGTTTAGTGGTCATTGCTGGAGTAATAAATATGAAGTTGGGTATCTGCTAAGCTTATGGGAAACAGATCAAAAGGTACAAAAGCGAGGATCTTTATCGATCAACTCATAGACGATATTGGAACCAGAAAGGAAAAACTATGTATATAAAAAGTGATTGAAAAGAAGTGGTTTGAAGTGTTCCACTGAGGGCGATCAGAGAGATAGATAGATAGATATCAACAAACCGAGATAGATAGATAGATAGATAGATAGATAGATAGATATGGATAGATAGATAGATATGGATAGATATAGATAGATATGGATAGATAGATAGATAGATAGATAGATAGATAGATAGATAGATAGATAATGAACAGACTAAGATAGATAGATAGATAATGAACAGACTAAGATAGATAGATAGATAGATAGATAGATAGATAGATAGATAGATAGATAGATAGATAGATATGAACAGACTAAGATAGTTAGATATGAACAGACCATGATAGATAGATAGATATGAACAGACTAAGATAGATAGATATGAACAGACCATGATAGATAGATAGATATGAACAGACTAAGATAGATAGATATGAACAGACCATGATAGATAGATATATATGAACAGAATAAGATAGATAGATATGAACAGACTAAGATAGATAGATAGATATGAACAGACTAAGATAGATAGATAGATATGAACAGACTAAGATAGATAGATAGATATGAACAGACTAAGATAGATAGATATGAACAGACTAAGATAGATAGATATGAACAGACTAAGATAGATAGATAGATATGAACAGACTAAGATAGATAGATAGATAGATAGATAGATAGATAGATAGATAGATAGATAGATATGAACAGACTAAGATAGATATTAGCTGAGAATAACTTAACATGCTGGGAATGTCTGAAGACATGCTGAAACCCCTCCAGTTTCACTGGTCATATAAAAACCCATACTGGTTCTCAAGTCACAACATAGACCTCAGTATTTTCAAAGTAACCTTGGTGTAATCAATAAGGCTGATTTTTGTCGATTTATGATGATATTATTATTTCCTGTCCATCTTAATTCGGTTTCTGCTATGGCCACACTACCTACTAAGTCTGCGAAAAGACCTAAGGCAATCAGTGGTGTGTTGTTTTGATTACATTTCATTTGTTTTTCTATCTTCCATAACATCACTAGACGTTACATGGACAAATTTTTCTTAGTGTGTGGGCTCTGCTTATCAAGACAATTTTTTGTATATCTCTTAAGCTGGGACTTCCATTGATTCTTTCAACGTGTTATTGTGTTCCTTGAAAGAACAGTATTATTATTATTATCATCATTATTATTATTTTCCTGAATTTCTCTTGTATACACATTTCTTTCCGGGTCCCAGCCAGAAATGGTTTCCAATGAATAATTTTATAGTTCTTCTTAGTGTGTGGGCTGTACTTATCAAGACAATTTTTGTATATCTCTTAAGCTCGGACTTCCAGGGATACTTTGAATGTGTTGTTTTGCTCCTTTTTTTATCATTCCAAGCGCACTTACAATCGCTGGTACTATTCTTCTTTTCAATTTCTGCATTTTTCTATTTCAATTTCCAGGTTTTTATTCTTTTAAAGTTTTTTCAAATTCCTTGGTTGCTATGTTACAATCCGCAGGACAAGCCAACTAGTAGCCAAGGTTTTATTCTTTTCGGCTTTTGACATAATTATTATTATTCGATATATGTATATATGTATACATACATACGTATGTTGAGTGATTTTTATGTCTAATGAATAGATTGCAGGTTATTTAAAACAAGGAAATATTTTTAGATTGCAAGAATTTTTATAGAGATAATAATGATTTAATGATACATGTCCTACTAATTAACCCATAGCTGGGAGGAGAAGAGGTGAATTCATACCTTTCCCGAGAAACTCGACTGGAATCGGAACTCCGCTAGCCAATCTCCAATTCCAAGTCGTTATCGATTACACAACTCGCACATGCAAACTTATTGCACTTGCTATTCCTAAGCGGTCACCCATTTAAATAGTGTCCAGGTTCGACATTACTTAACTTTCAGAACTGGTGTTTCAACGTATATATATATATAATAAACTTTTCCTTACACCTAATGGTGTATAGGGCAGCGTTTTTGCTGTTTCCGTAACAAACTGTTTTTTTATGGGGCAGGGTTGTTAGCCCTGCGCCCAACCCCCAAACCTGGAGGAAGGTGATTTTCTAAACGCAGCTTAGACGTGACACACGGTCGAAAGTAGGGGTACCCAGTGAGGCTCGAACTAACTACTAAGTTATGATGATTCTAGCGAGACGTGCTTGCTAACCATTACACCACGCCGAGGTGCATATATATATATATATATATATATATATTAAAAACTTTGGGGACTGGTTCCTCACACCAAAAGAAAGACAAAAGTCCATATATCTGCAAATCCCTCGTTTTTGTGTCAAATCTAAGGTTTACGGCAGACGCTGTTAAATGTACAATCCAAGTTACACTCCAAGAATATATTTACAAACGTTGGGGACACGTTCCTGTCATCAAAACAAGGTAAAATGTCCATGTAAACATACGTCCAAAAGGCTCTCGTTGTACCTCATAACAAATGTTCAAAATGTCCTCCGCTTGCTTCTACACACACATGCACCCGTCGGATCATTGACTGGCAGATCCTTTCAAATACTCTCACACGGTGTTGAATCGTTTCACAGGCCTTCATGACACGTTTAAGAAGCGTCTCTGCATTATTAATGTCTGCTGCATAAACCAATTGTTTTAGATAAAAAATAAAATACAAACGATTGAGTTCAGAGGAACGTACAGGCCATGAAACCGGGTGCCCCTTACCTATTCATCTTTCATGGTAGATGTCAGCTAGTAAATCGCAATGAATGTAACTAAAATGTGCTAGAGCTCTATCATGCATGAACCACGTGCGTCTTCGTATTATCAGGGATACATCCTCTAACAGGTTTGGAAGTGTCTTCGAAATAAAATCCTTGTAGATAGATAGAAAACATGGATTTACAAAATTGTCACCTACAGTTCCAGCCCAAACATTAATCTTAAACTGATGCAAGGGTTCAGTCTGTATTGTACCACGAGGATTCCGATCCGCCTACATATATTGGTTGTGTATATTTGTATCAAGGTCTATCATATAGAATATGTAAAAGAGATAAGAGATCTGTTTGTTAATTAACATACATCATGTTCTAAGCCTTCTCCGTGAACGAGACCATGTGATAATGACATTCAATATTGCGGCAAGTGAGCAATCGAATCTTGCTGTTTTTCTACTCCTGCCGGAATTTCCCACTGAAATTCACGGATGAGGAGCCATTTTTCTACTTTCTTTCCGCGTACAAAAGAAAGCAATCAGACGGTGACGGGTTGCTTTTGTATTCAGTGTTTGGCTGTTTGAAATCTTAATATTTGTTGTATAAACTAAACAAAATGTATTTATTCTATTCTTGCATTGAATATAGCTTCCATTATCTGGTCTTGCGCTCCTACCATATATCTCGAGATTCTTGACAAAATTCAAAGAAGGGTCTGTAATGTAATCAATCCTGACCTGGCATCTCGACATTCAGTCAATTTCTCACTGACATGGCATGGTTTCCCTCTGCCTTTTCTACGAATCTTTTCATGGCAGTTGTTCTGCTGAACTATTCTCCTTGGAGCCTCGACTGTACGAATTTAGATGAGACTAGATTGAGATGTGTGTTGTAGTGATGAATTTAGATGAGACTAGATGGAGATGTGTGTTGTAGTGCAATGGGTATCGTCTCGGATCGAGAAATCTGTAGAGCCGAGTTCGAATTCCAGTTGAACTTGTTGCAATCACTTAAGCGCAAATACCCTTGGAAAAGGTATTGATCCGTCTCTTCCCTCCAGCTATAGGTTAAATAACATGTCAAATTGGGTTCTATAGTTTTGGTTGGCAACCAGTCTACTGCAGAAAGTAATAGCAACCTACTGCGGGAAAATATTTTGCCTAGTCAGTCATGTCTCTTTTGAGACATGATCGCCCAAGCGCGTATCACGTCAGTCAGTTAGTTAAGTGCCATACGTGATACACGCTTGGGCGATCATGTCTCGAAAGAGACATGACTGGCCGGGAAGAAGATTATCCCACAGTAGGTTGCCATTGCTTTCTGCGGTAGACTGGTTGCCGACCAAGGCTAGAGAACCCAATCTGTCCTGTTATTTAACCCATAACTGGAAGGAAGAGACGGATTAATACCTTTCCCAATGGTATTTGCGCGTAAGTGAATACAATGGATTCAACTGGAATTCGAACTCGGCTCCCCAGTTTCTCGTTCCGAGCCGATATCCACTGTACCACAACGCACATACGCACATACGCACATACGCGTATCACGTATGGCACTTAAATGACTGACTAGATTGGCAACTAGGTCTCAGCCTTTTTCTGCTGAACTAGCTATATGCAACCGTCAGTTCTATTCCAGTATTTTCTTCTCTCGCATTTTTTGTCTTCCGATTTTCTGCTTCTCTGCAATCTTCAAAAATGTAATCGCAACGTCAATCGTCACCTTCGGACTTCCTGATGCCTGTTCATTTATTGTCTTTTTTCCTCACGTCTCGTTCTCTTTGATTCCCTATAATTTCCTATAATGTTTCCTATAAAGTAATAGAGCATTTGTAGTAAAGAAATGAAACAAAATGTTGAAATGTTATCATACCGGCGTCAAGATCAGAGGTTTAAATGTTAAATTGAAGCACCGGCTCTCCTCATTCACCAAATTTGAGCAACGTCAAACCTGATCAATACCTAGATGGGTGACAGCTTCGGGGTACCAAATGCTGTAATATTGGAAGTGCGGGTGGTGAAATGGATAGCGAATAGGAATTGTTAACCAGAAAGTAGAGATTCAGTTACAGTTGAGTTCGTTATATTCGATTACGAGCAAATAACCTTCAGGAAGGTATGAAACCAACACTTCTCCCCAACTATGAGTTAATTAGTAAGACTTGTATCACTAAACCATTATTATCTCCAAAATAAAAATTCTAAACATATTTTCTGGCTTTATATAATACTAGAACTGGGACTCGCAATAGTCGTACGGTAGCAGTCTTGGCTATCTCTGCCTATCACTCTGCTGATCTGCTTTATGCTGATCTACTCTCACCTCTTTTGAGGGGAAGTATATGTAGTTGTAGGAAGAGTTCACTCTGTTGAATGGGTGATGCCACCATGACACACACATACACACACATATATATGATGACACAAAGTGGAATTATAATAAACGACACCAAGGTGAGTATTCTTAATGATCATAAGTAGTATTAAAATTTTGCAGCGCCTAATATCTACCAAAAAGAAATACGCACACAGAAAACACTCAAAAGCCTTTAATATCCTTATCCCCCATACATGAATTTGCTCGAGCCGCAAGATTAGCAACTAGGTCCCACCCTTTTTCTGTAAAACCAATAACTTGTAAAAGCAAATTCTACTCCAGCATCTTCTTCTCTCACACTTCCCGCCTGGGGAATTCCCTTCCGTTTACT
This sequence comes from Ascarosepion bandense, assembly GCA_037127315.1. NCBI lineage: Eukaryota > Metazoa > Mollusca > Cephalopoda > Sepiida > Sepiidae > Ascarosepion > Ascarosepion bandense. Next base: position 298,532 of record JBBBDQ010028426.1, on the reverse strand, counting down.
TGCTTCCCCGACAGCTACACTCTCCAAGAATTCAAATGTAAAGTCATCTATCTCACTAACTTGCATTCTCTCTCTCAGGTTCCTTTCTCCGTCCACTTCACTCTCATCAGTATTCTCATCCTTCTCTTACCCACTTCCTGACACCCCCTGTAACCTGTCACTCTTTCTCATAACTTACCTCCTATGTAACCCCCAGCTCAACAGTGACAGTAAAATGCCTTGCTTAGGGCGACAGGATTATTAAAAAAATTACTTCATTTACAATACAAAGAGAAAGCACAAAAATGCACAATAAGATAATGCTTAATAATTAACTAAGCAAAACCAAATGCATGACAATACCTAACAACTCCATAACATCTAACCCTAAATCCCATCCAAAAGACATCCAAGTAGTCACAACCTCTTCCAAAACTGTTATGGATATAATCAGAAATAAAACCACTCATAACAATAATAATTCAGAAGCAGGCATATATAAAATAAATGGCCAAAACATGTAAAAATTAAAAAAAAACATCTATGAACACAAAAGGGACCTCATAAATAACAATCTAATAAATGCACTAGTCATACATAGAAATAAATTGGATCACAATTTTCATCTAAAAAGTGCCACACTCAAAAAAAGAAATTAATTTACTCAGAAGGATTTATTCTGGAGAGTGCCGCCATCGAATATTAGTAAGATATCAATCTACGTCCAGGTTTTTTCCCCAATCTCGCCTTTCCTCAAAGAATTAATACTTTCCCAAGCAAGTATACACAACAAAAAATATGGTGAAAAATTAAAAAAAACAAAAAAAAACGATAAAATCCAACACTTTAACCTTTGAATATATACAGCACAAACGTTCATCTCATACCATAACAGACAGATCACAATCTTCTGACTTTACTTTTCCCCAGACTTTAAATTAAGACACATTGTGTCTTCCTCAGACTTTGACTGGCCGTTCAACTACCTGATGAAGTCATGAAAGTTCTAAAATCTACAAACCTAGATAAACTATGATATCCTTGCCTGTGTACATAAATTAGTGCAGCATAATGAATCCTACATTGTCACACACACACACACACACACACACACACATAAAGATATATATATATATATATATATATATATATATATATATATATACTATAGTCATCCGCAGACAGATCTGTTTCGCTGTATTACAGCTCATCAGTACGGTCGCTTCCTAACCCAGGATTGAAACCCGACCAAATTGGCGTCAGTCGGCGATTCTACCCCTAGGCTACGAGCGTCCAGTAGAAGAAGGCAGGCTTTTTAGCGCGTATAAACACGCCCACTAGCCAGCATGCTCCAATTCATAATCGAATGAGCGGTGCGTAAATGCCGGAGTAGCTACTGTTTACAAAGTCTACCATTCTCCCAGAGTTATCAATCAGGGTGTGAGAGCGTAATATATACCGATTCGAAGATTCTGCAATCCGGTCATCAGATGACAAAAGTATTTTGGAATTGTCTATACTTTTGAGATAAGGTAGAAAATGAACATACTGAGATAGATAGATAGATAGATAGATCATTGACTATTCTGCGTGTGCCGAGTTTTGGAATATCTCGAATAGCAACTTGCCTTCCTTTATCAAGTTACTATTAAAAGATTCTGCTTGTTACTTGTACTGATATATATATATATATATATATATATATATATATATATATATATATATATGTGTGTGTGTGTGTGTGTGTGTGTGTGTGTGTGTGTGTGTGTGTAATTCAAAAATAAATAGCATGTAGGTAAATCCCCAAATACCAGCTCCTATTAATATTAATTTTATTAATATTAAAAATGATCCAGGTGGAGGGCTCGATGTAAATAGTATTATATTTACAGTACCAGATACGTATATTATATTAAATAAAATTCCGAATACTATATATATATATATATATATATATATATATATATATATATATATGATCATTATCGTATTACGGTGGAGTTAAAGTTACCAGTTATCCTGCTTAAGTTAATTTAGTTCTGCATAACTTGGACGTGCAGGTGTTGTAAGAGATAATGATTCAGAATAAGAAACCGGAGTATCGAGTTCGAATTCCACTCGGCTTCGCTACATTCACTTATCTGTGGAAAATATATCCCCTCACCCAGCTATGGATTAAATAGTAAAATATGTATCCGAAAAATTCATTGTTATTTGATTTTTTTTTTCAATCGTGTTCACTCCTAAGCAAAGCAGTAAAGCTATTGGACGTGGAATATTACAAAAGGGCGAAAAAAGAAACCAGCACAGAAGCAACTTTTCTTGCTGCAGACGTAGCAATTCAATATAATCCGGATGTGAAATTAAAGTAGTAACTAGTCGAGATTATTCACAATGAATCTACCGTATTTCACGTCATATAAAAAGCATTTTCCTTTTACTGAAAAATATCTTTTAAAATTCCCCTGAGTCTTATATGCCAAATGTAGATTTAAAATTGCCAACAGTCGACCGAAATTAGCTAACCTGGCAACTCTTATTAGCTTAGACTGTAAAGTAACTTAGATGATAATATTATTGCAAATGAATATCAGAGTTTTGATAACGAAGACGATGACATTTATGGATTTGAAAATGAATAACATTTCAATGGTAATTGGACTGTTTCGCTTAATTGTAATAATTGCTTGATGTTGTTTTCTTACCTTTGGATATAATAAAGTTTTTATAAGCTCGTGTTCTTTTTTCTATTTATTTTTCGGGCATTAGTTACAGTTTGTCGAAGAGAGCACATAATTACTTTGAACAAGGCCACTTAACTCCCCAGACAGCAACCCCACTTGATTAATATGCGTGACGCGCAGTTGAGCGAAAGATCAATAAAACTCCAATACAAAAGGTCCACTATGAACATTTCAGAATTTGTAGGTATTGATCTGTGGACTCTGTCGATTCGGAAAGAGCTGGATAATATATCCACTCAAAATTCATGGTGTTTCGATAGCGACGTTATGCCTTCATTTATCTTCAGACACAACACGGAGGGGGCCTACATCAAGTGTCTTAAGGAGTTAGTTCTGCCTTTGTTCAAGAGGGCGGCTGCTGGAAGAGCCTTTATCTGCCAACAGGACTCTGCACCTTACCACACAAGAGAGAGAACCCAGTCATTTCTGCAACCATATCACCCCTTACATATGGTCACCTAACTCCCCAGACTGCAACTCCCTTGATTATTATGTGTGGGGTGCAGTTGAGCAAGAAACCAACAAAACTCCTTGTAACACCAAAGATGAACTGAAAGTAAGGATTATGGCAGCATTCACTAACTTAAATAAGGAGACCACCCAGAAGAGTTGCAGTAGATTCAGAAGTCGGCTGTACGCCGTAGTTGAATTCAATGACGATTTTATTGAATAAATTTATGCTCTATTATTATTTAAGATATTTTTGTAAAATTTTGGAAAAGATAGTTGTTAAAATGATGTCAGTGTTATTTTCACGTTTGTGTAATTTAAACGACAATTTATCCATCGCAGTCTGTGTATGTATGTATATATATTTGTCACCCACATACAAGCCAGTTTCGCTGCATCACAGCTCATCAGTGTGGCTAGACATATCCACTTGCTTCTGGCCGGGATCGAAACTCGACCGATTTGGTGTCAATCGGAGTCTCTACTCCCTAAGCCATCGGCGCATGGGGTCAGAGAAGGGAAATTTTAACGTCTTGTATGTAAGCAGTGTATACAGACGCCAGTCACCGAGAGAACTCAATTCATTTCTGAAGAGTCACGCATTATAGCCGAAGTGGAAACTGTTTTTAACATTTTCTTCTCCAGAGAAGCTCAATCGTAATGAGAGCATAATATATTAGTCATCCGCATACAAGTCCGTTTCGCTGTATCACAGCTCATCAGTGTGGCTAGACATATCCACTTGCTTCTGGCCGGGATCGAAACTCGACCGATATATTTTAATCATTATATCCCAAGCAAGGCATTCCACTGGCACTATTGCGCAGGGGTTTACATAGGGAATGTGATGAGAAAGAGTGGTTAGATAGAGGAAATGTCAGAAGGAGGGTGATAGACAGATAAGGATGTAGATGGGAAAAGTGTTTGAGAGAATGGATGCGAGTCAGTGTGTTAGGAGGTGTCTATTGACCTTACATTTAAACTCCTGGAGATTGTAACTGTCGGGGAAGCAAATATGTGGAAGGAAATTCCACAGGCGGGAAGTGCGAGAAAAGAAGCTGTTGAAGTAGAAATTGCGGTTACATTTTATCGGTTTCACTGTAAAAGGGTGGGGCCTAGTTGCTAATCTAGTATCTCGTGCAAATTCATACCTATGGGGCACCAGTGATCTAAGTTCATCGGAGCAGAAGCCGTGAAAGTATTTATAGAAGAGGAACAGGGAAGCCACGTCACGCCGGTGAGATAGTGGCTGCAGCCGGTATGCCAAGTCGGTATCGATCAGATTACAGATTCTCCGTTGTATTTTGTCAAGAACCCCGAGGAGATTAGCAGGGTCACCCGACCAGATGTAGCAGAAGTATTCAATACACGGGCGGATGGTAGATTTATATATGTGCAGGATAGATTCAGACGGAAAAATCTTCCAGGCCCTGCACAGAGAACCGACTTTCATAGCAGCGGATTTAGCAATGGATTCGATATAGGTATATTAAATATTAATTTCATTTGTTAAGAAAAAAAAAACAGGATAGCAACTGAAACACGCGTACTGTCTAAAAAAGAGATTTAACGCCCAAGATAAACTGAAGGCAAAGATTATCACAAATAAAGCGAAGAGATTCTGAAGTGGTCTGGATACCCCATGGTTGAAGCCAATGTCAATTTTATTGAATAAATTTACTCTTTAGTATTTCAAAATACTCTTGTGTAATGTGTTAAATATATCTGTTATATTGAGATGTCAGTGTTATTTTCATTTTAAAACGACAATTCATTCATCGCACACTGTATTTAATAAAAAAGAAATATTTTCGGCATATATAGTAACCCGTCAGAAGAGATCAGTCAGTTAAGTGCCATACGTGAAACACGCTTGGGCGATCATGTCTCGAAAGAGACATGACTGACTGGGCAGAAGATTATCCCGCAGTAGGTTGCCATTGCTTTCTGCGGTAGACTGGTTGCCAGCCAAGGCTATAGAACCCAATCTGTCCTGTTATTTAATCCATAACTGGAAGGAAGAGATGGATTAATACCTTTCCCAGGGGTATTTGCGAAACAATCAATCAATCAGCCGTTTTCATCGCTGTAATTTCAAAGAGAAAACACTCACAATCAGATTTCATACAAAAATACTGGTTGGTTTGATTTTTTATGACATTTTTATACCGAGTCGTACTTCCGGGGAATGTTAAACAAATCATTATGTAAGAAGTGACTGTATGTATCTTTATTTATTACCTTTTTATCTATAAAGACTCGCTTGTAGAGTATAGAATATATGTTAACAGAAAAGTAGGTACCTCCACTAAATCGCTGAAAAAACAGCATAGTATGAAGAAAAAAAAGTTCCAAACTTAATAAAAACAAACGTTTTTTTTTTAATCATATCACCCCGAGCAAGGCGGTAAGGCCACTGGTGTGCAGGGGGCTACGTAAGAGTGAATAGATTGGAAAAGAGAAAGCCGGAAACCACGTCCTAAACAGGGAACAAGGGATGAGCCTCTACACCTGTTCAATAGACGTGGGTGGAGTGTGAACTGGGCGATAGATTAGTCTATCTAATCCAATTGTTCCATCAAAATGTTTATGCTATTATTAAGAAGAAAGATCAAAGTATTTTTTAATCATTTTTTAATCTTTTCTAATTCGAAATTTTGGTAAACATCAAGTTTTTATTTTCGTTAGCGGGGAACGAAACCGTTACAAGAGTTTACAATGGAAAACGTATTGTTACATAACTTTTTCCAGTGACAAACACATTAATTTGGAAATTCTTACAACAATTAAATAATTGTCGGATTTTAATTAAACTTTCAGGATTTATTTACCAATGAATGAAATTATTTTTGAAATCATTATTTTTTTTAAATATTACAAAAATTTTTTTTTTATCTGTTACCCCACTCCAAGTAAATTGATGAAATTTCAAGAAATTAAATTCTGAAGGCAAAATTGGTTTTATTAGTTAAACGCAAGACTCATTGGGGAATGTAAATTATGTATTTTTTAAAACCTTTTTAGCCCCTTTTATCGAAAATCTGCTTCGAATACTAAAATAAAAAATGTAATAAAACTATGATCCTTAAATTGATCCTTATCGACGCCGTGGATCTGATCGAGATACACGTCGACGCGACACCACCATCATTAATGCAAACAACACCACTAACAACATTTAAAGAAGCGGCGGAGGCGGCTGAAGCTGGGGTGGCGGACAGAATTCGTGGCACCCAGCAGCCGCTCCCTCACCGTCACGTGACCTCCGAGCCTCGCGCTTTTAACGAACTGAAGCCGGCGCCAAAACTGACCAATATCGAAATTTCGTGAACTTAGTCCACAAATAATAATGGGACTGCATCCGTCGAACGCGAACTAATCATGTGACTTTGATCACCTAACGTGATTTTATTTTTTTAATAATATCACCCCGAGCAAAGCGTTAACGCCACTGATGTGCAGAGGGCTACATAAGAGTGAAGAGATTGGAAAAGAGAAAACCGGAAACCGCATCCAAAACAGAAAACAAAGGATGAGCCTCTTCACCTGTTCAATAGATGTGGGTGGAGTGTGAACCGGGCGATAGTTTAGTCTATCTACTCCAATTGAAAAAAAGCGAGAAGATTGGAAAAGAGAAAACCGGAAACCGCATCCTTAACAGGAAACAAGAGATGAGCGTCTTCACCTGTTCAATAGACGTGGGTGGAGTGTGAACCGGGCGATAGTGTAGTCTATCTACTACAATTGAAAAAAATAAGAGTGAGCAGATTGGAAAAGAGAAAACCGGAAACTGCATCCTAAACAGGAAACAAGGGATGAGCCTCTTAACCTGTTCAATAGACGTGGGTTTTTGGATGACTATTATTATTATTCTGTTAATTATTGGATAATGTAAATTAACGAAGATAAAGAAAGTGAACAAAACTGTGCGAGTAGTTTAATTTTTAAAAAATGGGAGGGAAAAAGAAAGAGGAGGAAAGAAAGTAAGACAGAAAAGAGAAAGAAAGAGATGTGAACAAAAAATAAGAGGATCGTAAGAAAAGTGGAAATTAAAAAATAATTAAGGGTAGATAGAGAGAGAAAAGAGGAAAAACGAGACAAAGAAGAAGAAAATAGAAAGAGAAAAGAGATGTGAATAAAAAAGGAAGGGAGAAAGAAGAGTAAAAATTTTAAAATAATTGAGGGGAGATGGAAAGAAGAAAGCGAGAAAGAAGAAAATAGGAAGAAAGGACAACGAAAGAAAGAAAGAAATGGAACAAAAAAGAGAGGACAAAGTAGAGGGTTGAAAGAAAAGTGGAAATTAAAAAATAATTGAGGGGACAAAGAGATAAGGGGAAAAAGCGACAAAGAAGAAGAAAGGTGAAGGCAGGAATGCACGAAAGAAAAAGAAAAAGGATGAAAGAGAAGAGAGGAGAAAGAAAAGTGGAAATTAAAAAATAATTGAGGCGAGATCGAGAAAAGAGGGAAAAGGAGACAAAAAAGAAAGAGAGAAAGAAAGAGATGCGAATAAAAAATAATAGGAAGAAAGAAAGATAGAAAGAAGGAAGAAAGAAAGAAAGAAAGAGAAGAGATGCGAATAAAAAATAATAGGAAGAAAGAAAGAAGAAAGAAAGATAGAAAGAAGGAAGAAAGAAAGAAAGAAAGAAAGAGAAGAGATGCGAATAAAAAATAATAGGAAGAAAGAAGGAAAGAAAGAAAGAAAGAAAGAAAGAAGGAAAGAAAGAGATGCGAATAAAAAATAATAGGAAGAAAGAAAGAAAGAAAGAAAGAAGGAAAGAAAGAAAGAAAGAAAGAAAGAGAGATGCGAATAAAAAATAATAGGAAGAAAGAAAGAAGAAAGAAAGAAAGAAAGAAGGAAAGAAAGAAAGAAAGAGATGCGAATAAAAAATAATAGGAAGAAAGAAAGAAAGAAAGAAAGAGAAGAGAAGAGATGCTAATAAAAAAAAGAGGGTAGAAAAAAGTGGAAATTAAAATATAATTCAGAGAAGAAAGAGAAAAGAATAAAAAAGGGACAAAAAAGGATAAAGAAAAGTGGAAATTAAAAAATAATTGAGGGGAGATAGAGAGAAAAAGGGGGAAAAGAGACAAAGAAAAAGAAAGGAGAAAGAAAGAAAAAAAAAAGATGGGAGAAAGAAAAGTGGAAATTAAAAAATAATTAATAAAAAAACAAAAAAGGAGAAATAAAGAAACAAAGAGAAGAAATGCGAATAAAAAAAGAGTGTAGAGAGAAAAGCGAAAATTAAAAGATAATTAAGATGCGATAGGAAGAAAAGAGGAAGAAAGAATAAAAGAAAGAATAGATGTGAATAAAAAATGAGGGGAGAAAGAAAAGTGGAAATTAATAAACAATTGAGGGGAGATAAAGAGAAAAGAGGACAAAAGAAAATAGAAAGAAAAGAGGAAAAAATGAAAGGACTAAAGAAAGAAAGAAAGAAAGAAAGAAAGAAAGAGATGCTAATAAAGAAAAGTGGAGAAAAAAGAGTTAAAAATTAAAATAAAAATAAGGGGAGATAGAGAGAAAAAAGAAAGAAAGAGATGAAATGTTAATAAAAAGGAAGGGGGAAAGAAAAATTTTAAATGAAAAGTGAAAGTTAAAAAATAATTGTGAGTAGATAAAGAAAAAAAAAGAAAAATGAGACAAAGAAGAATGAAACAGAAAGAAAGAAAACAGTTGTTAATAAAAAGTCGGGGGGAAATTAAAAAAATAATTGAAGGGAGATAGAGAAAAAGAGGAAGAAAAGAGAAAGAAAAAGAGATGTTATATAAATAAAGGGGAGAAAGAAAAGTGGAAATTATCACCCGGTTCACACTCCACCCACGTTTATTGAACAGGTGAAGAGGGTCATCCCTTGTTTCCTGTTTAGGATGTGGTTTCCGGTTTTTCTCTTTTCCAATCTTTTCACTCTTACGTAGCCCCCTGCGCATCAGTGACGTTTTCGCCTTGCTTGGGGTGATATGATTAAAAAAAATTCAGGGGCGATAGAGAGAAAAGAGAAAAAAAGAAACAAAGAAGAAAAGAGAAAAAAAGAAATAAGAAAGGAGAAAGAAAGAACCGGACAAAAAGAAGAAACTAGAAAGAAAAGAAGAAAATAGAAAGAAAAGAAATGTTAGAAAGAAAGAAAGAAAGAAAGAATCGAAAAATCGCGAAAAAGAATGAAAAAAAGAAAATATTAAAAAAAACGACTAAAATTTACTTGGAAATTACGAGTCGTTCAAAATACAGTATAGGTTAATCTGTACATAAAGTCGGGGATCGGTTTATCCTATTTCTTATTCAGTCAGTTAAGTGCCATACGTGGTAGACGCTTGGGCGATCATGTCTCGAAAGAGACATGGCTGACTGTGCAGAAGATTATCCCGCAGTAGTTGACTGCGATTGACTGGTTTCCAAAGTGTCCTGTTATTTAACCCATAACTGGGGGAAAAACTGACTAATACCTTTTCTACGTGGAGTGCCTATATATGAAGATGGCAAAATTGTTAGTCTTTCAGTGTTAGTTTTAGTACCTTCCTTTGAAACTGCATCTCGCAAGAAGTTTCTTAGCTATTTAGCTTACTTTCCCCGACTTGTGCCGTCTGTGGTAGCTAGCTGCGAGAGAGAGATCACGGAGGGAGAAGTCCACTGGGACTGGTTCCGCCTTGGTACTTTGCCTGACCAGGTTTCCAGGGGTGTGATCACGCTGTAGAAAAAGGAGAGGTGTGGGTGTTTAGACGATTACAGGCTCATAACTCTGCTAAACACAGAGTTAAAGATTTTGGCCATGATCCTGACGGATCGCTTTCAGACCTTTGCCGATATTCTGTTGGGACCCAAAGAGACTTGTTCTATGAGAGGACGAACAATTCAGAGCAACATGCACAATCCTAGAGGTATAGAAGACGACGAGTAAGCCGTGCTGATCAATTTGGATCAGTCCAAGGCATTTGATAGGGTCTTCCATCGATATCTAGCAGCTGTCCTGCAAACCGCTGAATTCAAAGCCGATTAGCCTACTGAATCGCTCGCCCCCCAAAGCTGTGGTACGGGTGAACGGAAAGCAGTTGGGCGCTTTTGTGCTAGGTTAGGGTTCGGGTTAGTCAGGTTGCCCGATGTCGCCCATACATTTCCTGCTAAAAGACGCGGTGTGAATTCCGGCCCTACGCGGAATCGCCGTTCCTTGTGGGGCTCGAGCCAAGGTTTCGGCGTACGCTGATGACTTATCCATTTTCATATCGTCCCAGGACGACCTTGAGGTGGTACAGAAGGCACTTGAATGGTACGAAAAGGTGACAGAGGCAAAATTAACCGCGACAATTCTTCCGGCTTTTTTTATCTAAATAAATATGGATGGGGTAACATTTAATTATTTTTACACATCTCTTTAAAAATTAAATAATTGTCTTATTTTGATGAAAATTTGTGGACTTGCTCATAATTGACTGAAATCATTTTTGAAGAAATTATGTTTAGAATATCTGGGTAAGAACATTTTTACATATTAATCTACTTAATATTTTAAATGACTCTTAATTTCCAAGTTATTTAAACATTTAGCAATTTTCTTTCTAAATTTTAATTAAAAGATAAACAGAACCCCAACTTCATGTAAAGATTAATATTCTTTGTACTCAGAATGATTTAAATTTTAAAATAAAGGGAACCCTGACTTCATGTAAGATGCTATGAAATTATTTAACACCAAAACTTTTTTCAAGGGAAAAAAATATTACCAGCCAAACTAAACAGTAATTTTCTGTTTAAATGTTAATTATAAAGAAGATAAACTGAACCCCGACTTAATGGAAAGATTAATATTTTTTCATGTTTTGAATGACTCTTAAGTTCTAAGTAATTTTACTTAGTTTCTGTATATATTCTATTCATTGTATAAAATCATTGGGTTTTTTTAAAGTTATTTTCTGCCCATGCCCTCCACTGAATATTGTACATATGGGAGTTAAGTAGGACTACATAGAGAATCTGAGGTATTATGGTGGACGTGGTAAGAATGGTAAGTTAAAATGTGGTATTATGGTAAAAGGTATATTGTAAGTGTGTCAGGGTCAACGAAAGTGAATAGCTAAGTTAAATTAGGACAGATGAAGACCAACCTTCCCCATCCCCGTTTTAGGCCTTGTGCCACATTTGTACTTATAGTACAATAAATAATTAAGTTCTAAGTAATTTAAATTATGAATAAGCTGCACGGGACCCAAACTTCATATAAAGAGTAATGTTCTTTTTATTTTGAATGACTCTTAATTTCAAAGTAATTTAAGTTGGAAACAATTTTCGTTCTACATTATTATTATAACTTAAATGTAAACCTATTTTCATGTAAAGAATAATATTGTTTGTATTTTGAGTGACTCAATTTCCAAATAATTTAAACTCTTAGCTGGTCCTGGGTATGACCGTAAACTGCGTTCAGGAGCAAGGCCTCTGATTTGGAGGTTGTAAGCAATGGAACCACCATTTTAATTGCTGTATTCACAGGTCCACCCTCACACAGCTGGTAGCACCTGTTAGGACCCTAGCAATGAGTAAATAGTTAATCCGCAAATCGAAGTCAAAATGCTATGAAAAATAATACCAACAGAAATAAGTTACTTGAAGGAAAAAAAATTATTACCGGCAATGCATCTGACTTTCAACGAAACCTACATTACAGAGAATGTATATTCTATTCATACAAATCTATTGTAAAAATGACGTCGGTAAATGACCCATTGTGGTTGATATTCCGTAAAACAAAAAAACCATCTGTTATCAATTTTCTTTCAAAATGTTAATTATAAATAAAATAATCGGAAAACAAACTTCAGGGAAAAATTAATATTCTTTTTATTTTGAATGACTCTTAATCTCCAAGTAATTTAAATTGTTTGCAAATTTCTTGCTAAATTTTAATCTATATCTATAAAGTGACGAAGGTGGATGTTGTGTAAGTATTTGTTTGTTTGATAGATTCGACTTAGCGTCTGCATTTTGCGGTCTAGCTCAACGGGAATTGCGCTCAGATGTAGATCAAAATTTTAGAACGCTAACGATACCTTGAAAATTTTCAGAAAGTCAAGTTTAGGGGCATAGAAAAAATATCACCCCACTGTTTACTATCTAAATATGTTGCCCCTCCTACCCTAAGTCAATAGAGACATTCTACATTGTTATAATTATTTAACAACAAAAATTTTTTCAATGAAAAAACTTTACATAGAAATGATAGCAATTTTCTTTGTAAATCTTAATTATGAATAAGCTTAACGGAACCCCAACTTCATAGAACGATTAATGTTCTTTGTATTTTGAATGACTCTTAATTTCCAAGTAACGTACATTTTTAGCTCGCATATTTGTAACTTCTAATTACGAAGAACATAAACTGAACCCAAAGTTCATGAAAATCTTAATTATCAAGTAAATTAAACTAATTGCAATTTTCTTTCTCACTTTTCATCAAAAGAAAAACGGAAACTCAACTTCAAGTAAATCTTAATATTCTTTTTATTTTGAATGACTCTTAATTTCCAAATAATTTAAATTGTTTGAAATTATCTTTCTGAATTTTAATTTCAAACATTCAGTGGAGCATGAAACGAGAGATCGCTCTTAGACCACTTGGCTTTAGGCTCGGTGTGTCGTACTTAGTAGAGCAGACACCACACTGCGATCTATTAAGACTAAGCCCTCTACCGACTTCATTAGTCCTCCGGGTGACATGGTGACTTGGCCCACCGCGACTGTTGGCGAAAAAGTGCGTGTTATTTCGTTTTCAGTTTTTGCTTTTTCCTCTTTGTGGCTTTGTCTACGTCTTTCTCATACAAAATTCGGTTTGCATTTTTCTATATGCTTTCTGTAATTGGAGTTTATTTCTATAAAAAAAAAAAAAAATACTTGCACAAACTACGACGCGGTGCGTTAGGTAAGCCAAGCTGCCAGCTCAGTGGCAATCGGGCAAAGTGTAAGACAGTCGTTAAGTTTCGAAGAAATCGGTGACCACACGCTGGCGTGATGAGACTTGAGTCAGACGGCTAGCCGACGACCTCTCGCTGCCGTGATCGGACGAGCAGCCGTTGTGAGCCAGCGAATCGTACAAAATTCGAAAAAAGAAAAAAAGAAACACTTTAATTTCTTCACCTCCCCCCGATGTAATGAAACCAATGTTTAGAAAAAAGCAATGGTTGTTACACGAATTAGCTTTGCTGCAAAGGTTGGCAGGAATTACACACACGTTTGTCCCAACCTGGAAGGAAAACCTTCCGGCAGGTGGGTATGCGGGCTAGCAGTCAAACATGCTTGCTGGCAAATCCGACCACCTGCAGCCGGCTCAAAAGTTATTTAAACTGTTAGCAATTTTCTTTCTAAATTTTAATTGTGAATAAGCTAAACGGAACCCCCCTCATATTGGAAAATTTTTTTTTTTTTATTTCTAATTAATCTTAATTTTCAAGTACTTTAAAACTTGTTAGCAATTCTCTATCAAAATTAACTTATATGATAAAGAGATATCTAACTTCGGTAAATTTTCGTTGTAAGTCCCGTCGCTTTTCCCCTTCAAATTTATCCAAAATAGCGTTATCTCTGTGCAAATGTATATGCTGAACCCAAATCAACAAGTAGTTATTGAAGAAACTTAACTTTTTTATTTAAATGTCCATAAAAAATACGAACTATATCTTGCACTTTTTCTCTCCCGTAACTCTCACGAAGTCATGTAATTAACTGCAGAATGACAGATTGCGCATTTGAACGAATTTTGGTAAATTTTTTGTCTATTTTTCTTCATTTTACTGATACTTCCGGCGATGTACTTCCGGAAATTAAAGTAATGCGCTATTGTATTTCTACACTTGTTACTCTCAGATCAGGAAGTACATCGCCGGAAGTTTCAGTAAAGGAAGAAAATCAGCCAAAATTCGACAAAAAATTCTGCAGTTAATTACATGACTTCGTGCGAGTTACGGGAGAGAAAAAGTGCGAGATATAGATCGTTTTATTTATGGACTTTCAAAGCAAAAAAGGTAAGTTTATTCAATAACTAATTGTTGATTTGAGTTCAGCATATACATTTGCACAGAAATAATGCTATTTTGGATAAATTTGAAGGGGCAAAAGCCGTCGGTACCTAAAACGAACATTTACCCCAACTTCATGTGAAGATTAATATTCTGAATGACTTATAATTTCCAAGTAATTTAGACTTTTAGCTGCTCTTGTGTATGACCGTAAACTACTCTTAATTGCTGTAGTTCTCAGTCCACCTTAATCCTTAGTTATAGCAATTGTTATGGCCCCCATCTACGGATAAATAGTTCACCCCCGAACCGTGGTCAAAATGCTATGCTTGTTTCAAGGAAAAGTGTTACCAGCAATACATCTGACTCTAAACGAAACCCATTTAACATAAAAAGTATATTCTATTCATACAAATCTATTGTAACAAATTCGGCGTCGTTAAATTACCCATTGAAGTTTATATGCCTTGAAACAAACCAATCTAAACTGATCATAATTTTCTTTCTAAATTTTAATTATGGAGGAGTTAAACGAGAACCCCAACTCCCTGTAAAGCTTAATCTTCATTGTATTTTTAATGACTCTTGATTTCCAAGTAATTTAAATTGTTTGCAATTTTCTTTTCTAAATTTTAATTATGTATAAGTCAAACGAAAACCCCAATTTCATGTAAAAACTAATATTGTTTTTATTTTAAATGAGTCGTAATTTCAACTTTTAGCTGGTCCTGAGTCTGACCGTAAACTGCGTCCGGCAGCAAATCCTCAGATTGGGAGGTTGTGAGGAGCATGGAACCATCTATTAATTGCTGTTGTTCTAAGGTTCACCCTGACCCGGTGTGGTAGCACCTGTTAGAGCCCAAGTTATGGGTAAGTAGTAAAACCCAAACTGATTTCAAAATGCTATGAAATTATTTAACAAAAAACTTTTTTGAATGAAAAGTATTGCCAACAAAAATACGTGAAGAAAAAAGAATATTACCAGCAATAAATCATACTCTCAACAAAACCCACTTTACATTAAAAGTATTTTCTATTCATACAAATCTATTGTAAAAATTTCGTCGGCATTAAATAACCCATTGAGGTTGTTATACCGTAATAAAACAAACCAATCTAAACTGTTAACAATATACTTTCTAAATTTTAATTATGCATCAGATAAAACGCAACCCCAACTTCATGTAAAGATTAATATTCTTTGTGTTTTGAATGATTTTAATTTCCAACTTGTTTTAATTTTAAGATAAACGGAAACCTAACTTCAAGTAAAATACTATGAAAGTATTTACCAACAAAATTATTTTAATGAAAAATGTAATAATAAAAATAGTTTTTTTTTTTTTCAATGAAGTGTTTTGTTTTGTTTTTTTTTTGTTTTTACCAATTCCTCGTTTTCTTAATTTAATTAACTGTGGATGTAGGTGCTTTAATGCACAAGGTTTTAAAAAAATGTATTACCCAAAAACTATAAAAATATCTTCATAATTGAACTTCAAAATTTTCACGATAAAAGTTTGGTTTTATTAAATTTGGGAAATTAGCTTGTATGGTCATTTTTTTATCTAATGGTTGAGAAGTACGTAACGGACCATTAAAAAGGACCATTAAAAAGGTTCTACTTTAATTATTTTTTTAATGGAGAAACAACGAACAAAATTTGATTAAATTGACTAATTCCAGTAAGCAATATACACTGCTATATTTAAAACAAATTATATTGATTAGAATTTATTTATCTCCCATTTAAAATTTTGTTTGGCCCATTATTGTATGAAGAAACTGGAAAATGTTTGTTCCACACGACTAAAAACTGAGTGAAATAAATAGTTTATAGTAAAATTTATTATCTATCATTTAGTAATAATATTATGATTGAAGTTTTTTAAACTGTCCTACTTTATAACCAAATGGGGAGGTGTAACATTTAATTATGTTTTTACAAATATCTTTAAAAATTGTAGGATTTTAATGAAAATTTGACGACTTATTCATAATTGACTGTAATTATTTTCAGAAAATCTTGGTTAAAATCATTCTTTTAACATATGTTACCCTCCACCACCTCAATTTCGGAAATGTCTAGAAATTCGCCATCGTTTCCCCCATAAACCTAATAAAAAATAAATTCAGGGGTCATTGGTAAATGCTAAATTGTCATCTTTTTTTCTCCTAAATTAAATTTTGAGAAAACCTGCTCCGAACTCTGAAAACAAAAATGCAATAAAACCATGCCATTTTTTTAAAATTTAGATAAACTTTTTATTGGTTGTACATTTCATTTGTACGGGTGGACGTACATGATATTTATCATTGAAAGTTCACGTGATTCAAGGGTTGCCCTCTTTACAGGAAAAACTTCCTTATAATAGATATTAGCATTCAATGCCCATTTTTTTTCATTTTCACGTGTTACTGAATCACCCAACAACAAGATTTCAAAATTTAAAGTAATTTACTTCCTAGTTTCATTATCTTTTACATTAATTCTGAATATAGGCACCTTACAAAAATTGAAAAAGCTTTCCTTTTTCTATTCTTATAACCTGTGTTTGATCTGTTTTTGTTGTACATTTCAATAACCTTTTTGCTAATCCTACCATTGAAATTATAAACTTTTTATTGTAAAATTATTTTAAAAGTAAGTTTTATATTCTTTTAATTTTTATTTATTCAGAAAGCAAACGTATGGCTATAGTGCTAAACTAACTAAAAATCTATAAAATATTATATAATTGCTGAAAATGTTAAATTTTTATTTTACTATATAGTTAAAAACCGAAAATATACACGTACGATTACATGCAATTATGTCATGTCTGGTCGTCATACGTAGCGTTTTTGACGGCTTCCGTTTGTGATTAAATCATTCGTCACCTCAGATGACCACCGAGATTAAGAAACGCTTTTATGCTTATTTCAGACAGCAAGAAATACATGTTTCAAATAAGATTAAGGTAAGTTTAAATCTACTAATTTGAATAAATTAACAATTCAGCGAGGTATATTTTATTTGTGCAAAATTTTTGAAAATGGAGAATTTTCTGCTGGTTAGAAAATGCGTCGATCGATGAAAACTGGACAAAAAAATTGTATTTTTTTTAATTTTTAATTTTTTTTATTTTATTTTTTTTTTTTTTAAATAAAAATATTTTAGATTTCAATCAATAATATTTCGGTTTGAAACACACCAGGGTATTTTTTTTACTGGAATTAGTAAATTTAATCTCTTGTCTTTCAATAAAAGAGGAATAGTATGAATCAATCCCCGATTTTATGTCCAGATTAAGCTTTTTGTACTTTGCATTCCAAGTTATAGTGTTTGTGGTTTTATTTTCAACTTTTTAAAGATGAATAGAATAAAATGATCCCCGACTTTGTAGATTAATCTTTGTATGTTGAATAAGTCTTAATTTCCAAGAAATATAAACTTTTAGTGGTTTTATTTTGAAATTTTAATGATAGATACGATAGACCGTTCCCCAGTTTTATGTACAGATTAGTCTTTTATTGAAGGTCTCTTAATTTCCAAGTAAAATAAACTGTTAGCAATTTACTTTCTAAACAGTTAATGATAAATAGAATAAACCGATGCCCAACTTTTATGAAAGATTAATTTCAAATTAGGTACCGTCACTTTTCGCGGGAAAATAGCATAGCGTAATGAAAAAGGCCATAAGCTTAACGAAAATAAAGTTTTATCGTTAAAATGTTTATATTATTATTATTATTAAAGATGAAAGACCAAAGTATTTTTTAATTATTTTTTTTTGACATTTTTTAATTCTTTGTAACATGTTCAAAATTTTGTTTTGTTTACAATTTTGTTCAAAATCTTGTTTTGTTTACGTCATCGCTGTGGAGTTCTGATCTATTCTTGCCCACTTTTTCACTCTCAAGCTGTTGGAACACAAGAGAGGTTAATTTCAAAACGAAATCAAATGTCTGTTTCTATCTATTTGGTTTGTTTTTCTTTCAAATTGGTCTCTGTATGTGTCCTGAAAATGCTAAATGTAAAAGAAAACACAGAGGGAAAAGTGCTGAAGATCAAATCTTATCAAAATCAGACACTGATTAGTTTCATAAGTATTTTAAGCTTATAAAAGTGGGTGGTTGATATTAAGGGAGCAGCAAACATTTTGTAGAATCGCAACTGAGCGTTCCCCAAAATCCCAGGATGTAAGCAATAAAATCTGAGACTGCATTGTTCCGGATAAGGATTGAGACACTTGACAGTTGATAATATAACACACACACATATATTTATATACGGACCGAATCAAGATGTCTGTGAGAGAAAAAACATTATGAAATTATAGCATACGCTGAAGCTGGGCCGGTGTAAGACTCTCGTATGTCCCCTACCCAAATTATGTAACGCCCACCCAACCAACAATACATCTGGGAGAGAAGGAAAATGATTAAATATATGCCAAACGCTGAAGAAGGGCCAGTGTAAGAGTCGGTGCCCCCTTCAATAATCTGTGATATGCCCAACCATCAACGATACGTCAGGGAAGAGAAGAATAAAATATAGCGCACACTGAAGCAAGGTAGATATAAAAGTCTCGGTCTCCCCTCCTCGTATTTAGGATATGTACATCAAATCTTGGATGTGCGTTGTGGTGCAGTGGATATCGACTCGGAACGACAAATCGGGGAGCCGAGTTCGAATTCTAGTTGAATTCCTCGCATTCACTTGCGCGCAAATACCCTTAGGAAATGTATTAATCCGTCTTTTCCCTCCAGTTATGAGTTCTATAGCCTTGGTCGGCAACCAGTCTACCGCAGAAAGCAATGTGGGATAATCTTCTGCCCAGTCATATCTTTCGAGACATGATCGCCCAAAGCATGTATTATGTATGGCACTTAACTGACTGATTGACATCCAATCTAAGATACGTCTCGTAGAGAAGAAGAATGATAAAATATACTGTACGCTGTGACAAGGTCGGTGTAAGAGTTTCGTTCCCCCTACCACAGAAACTGAGTCTATGATTCGCTCAACTAATCAAAGATACATCTGGGAGAGAAGAATGATAAAAAATGGCGTACATTGAAGCAGGCTGGAGTAAGAGACTCGTGCCCCTCACCCAAAATCTATGATACGCCAACCTAATCAAAGACACGTCTGGAAGAGAAGTGAGAAAATATCGCGTACGCTGGAGCAAGGCTGGTGTAAGACTCACGTGCTCCCTATCCAGCAAAAACATCTTCATCTTTTAATAGTCAGTTGTTCTTAGTTTAATTTTTAACGTGTATAAATGTAGGTAAAAAAGTGGAAGTTAATAAAATAACGAGGGTTACAATCAGTGTTGTCTTCTTCCCAGTCGAGGGTTTCGGGGCTGATATACTTGGGCCCTCCAGTGAGGAACATAAGTAAGGTTTGTCCTCCATTTATGACCCGCTAAAACATGTTCTCGTGTATCTGATTTGCCCTGTATTATGTTTGCTAACCTTGAATGAAATCTTGTTAAGAAATCATTGTTTTGATCCTGTCACGGATTGTAAAATTCTTACAATGCAATCTTATCATTTTGCGTGAAATCTTTCAACATATAGGATGCTGTTTAAAAACGTTTCCGCTTTAAACAAGACAAATATAGCACTTGCAGCTGGTGTCAAGTTGCATAAACTAAATTTAGATATTTCTATAACGTCCAAGCCTACCTTCACGCTTTCTACTGCTCAGTTTGTTTAGTTGATTGTTTTTTTGTTGTTTTTTTTGTTTGTTTTTTTTTTGTTTTTTACGGTTTATCAACCCTTTGTGGATTATTTAAAATGAAAACATTCAGGATTATAAGAATAATTCTTTTTTTTTTTAGTGAATATGGTATTAGCGAATTAACAATTTTTCAAGAATAAAAAAAATTCCTGATAAGTTTCACTATTTAGTTTGGGAGAGGAGATGGATTCGTACGTTTCCAAATGGTTTTTGCGTATCAGTTAATGCATCGAACTCGATTCTCGGATTTCTTATTTCGAGTCACTATCTATTACACCACCCGCGCATCCTTGCTCAGTTTTATCCTCTAACTTTGATCCTAAAATTTCATTGTGGGGTCGTGTGAGCAACGTGCTGCTGAACACTTGAACAGATCCCTCCACACAACTGAGTTGATAGCCGGAGGTATATTCCTTCATGCGTAAAGAGTCTTGGCTAAGTAGACCCGGCGGACCCCTTTCTTCTCCAGCTCAAACCACTGATGACATCCTCCAACGTGAATAGTCGCTATGGTCATGGATATACCACCACTGATTCTCGTGAGGAAACGCCTCTTATTGGCCATTCACTTCAGTCCATGAACCCCTCCGCCCACTTAATAATAATTCCCGGGCCTGAAATATAGATGGCGCCACAATGTAATTTTTTTTGAAGTACTAACACTCAAATGACTTGACAAAATTTAGGTCCAGTCGGATTATTAGTTTACAAATTACTGTTATTTAAGTGAAGCGACTGTTGCAAATTTTCAAAACAATGGAAAAATCTGAATTTCGTGTGTTGACAAAGCATTGCTTTCTTATATGAAAGTTACTATTCAAGCAAAGCAATGTGTTGAGAGGTGGTATGATGACTTAAAACGCGGACGTAGAGACACAAATGATGCTGAACGCTCAGGACGCCCAAAATCGCCAGATGTCCCGGAAAACCAAAAAATTCACAAACTCGTTTTGGCCGATCATAAATTGAAGTCGCGTGAGATAGCAGAAAAGTTGAACATATCAGAAGGCAGTGTATTCACCATTTTGCATGAACATTTGTCAATTAGAAAGCTGTGTTCAAAGTGGGTGCCGCTTTTGCTCACAGTCGATCAAAAACAACAATACATCGACGATTCAGAGCATTGTTTGCAACTGTTTCAACGCAACAGGGAGTTTTTGTGTAAATATGTGACAAGGGATGAAACATGGATCCACCACTTCATTCCAGAATCAAATCGGCAGTCAGCTGAGTGGACACCAGCAGGTGAAAGCGACCAAAGACGCAAACATCAGCAGGCAAGGTTTTGGCCTCCGTATTTTAGGATGCGAAAGGTATTTTGTTCATCGATTACCTTGAGAAAGGAAGAACCATCAATCAAATATTATATAGCCTTATTGGTGCATTTGAAGGAAGAAATCGTCAAAAAACGGCCACAAATGAAGAAAAAGTGATCTTTCACTAAGACAATACACCATATCACAAGTCGATCGCAATGATGGCAAAACTACCTAAATTGCTCTTCGAATTGCTTCCGCATCCACCCTATTCTCCTGATCTGGCCGCCAGCGACTACTGGCTGTTTCCAGACCTCAAAGGAGAGCTCCAGGGAAAGAGATTTGGCTCTAATGAAGAAGTGATGTTGGAAACTGGGGCGTATTTTGAGGCCAAAGACAAATCGTTCCACAAAAGAAGGTATTAGTATGTCTTTATCAACCAGCCATAAATTACCGGCTATTTCGTGTTAGGAAGAATAATACATTTTAGCCTTCCAGTAGCACCGATACTAATATTAGCGTAGCCATTGATACACGAACATCGAATGCGAATATAGAAAGACGAGATACGAGACTGTAACAAACAAAACTTTTAATAAGGCAAACAAATTACATAAACGTATTAAAAGGATTTACATAATTCCCAAAACAACTGATTGTTCATGCAGCCCAAAGGAACGAGTACAAAAAAAATTGACATACCAACTTTAGGGCCTTTGACAGTCCGTGGATAAGTGAACAGAAATTTCTTTCTTCTCACGCTAGGCTGTGCACATGCTGACCAGTTTTCACGTGTGTGGACGCCCTGGTGGTCAGGAAGGTAAAGAGCTGACCCTCGAAAAAACGGAAGCGAAGACGGAAAAAAAGGGACCGAAGAGTTCTCCTCTCTAAGGGCCTGAACTTCCAAGATGTCATTCCAAGAGAAAAAAACCGTAGTCTCCCTACAAAGGCAACAAATGATTAGAGAAGCGTTGTAATCAGTGTATCACCCTAGAAGGAGACTATGTTGAAGAATAAAGTCAAATTTTGCGAAAAAGTTGTTTTATTAGTTAGGCCAAGGCTTTATTGAGTGACTGGCAGTATAACCCGGCGTTTCTCGGGTGTAATAAAAGCTTTAAATCTAATCCATGGTCCTGGAGCTCAGACTCTTTAGACGTTGTCACGAAAGACTAAAAAGCAATCGAGTGAAGTTCAGCTAATGGCATCAATCCATATGAAAGTATTGATAATAACTTGTTTAAGACGCCAGCCAGTCAGTTAAGTGCCATACGTGATACACGCTTCGGCGGTCATGTCCCTTTCGAGACATGACTGACTGGACAGAAGGTTTTCCCGCAGTAGGTCGCCATTGCTTTCTGCGGTAGACTGGTTGCTGACCAAGGCTGTAGAACCCAATCTGTCCTGCTATTTTACCCATAACCGGAGGGAACAGGCGGATTAATACCTTTCTCAAGGGTATTTGCGCGTAATTGAATGCAAGGAATTCAGCTGAAATTCGAACTCGGCTCCCCGATCTTTAACATGTATCGAGTTTTATTCTACAAAGCAACATTAGGAGTAAAATAAATCTATTAATTCAAAAGATCTAGGTTATAACATTTCTGTCTAATACGATATCCTATATTATTATTCGTTTATGTACTGTGTGCGCTCACGGCTCTCTTCAACTTCCTATTCATTGCAGCCAAGTAATTTTAGAAAAATTATGAAACAAGCTCTTTTCTCCCAGTTATTAGTTAATTAGTCATACTTGTATCACTAAAACATGATCTCAAAAATATTTCTTCAAATCTAGAAACACTTTTTGGCTTTAAATAACCAATAAAAGGGTTGATAAGTCGCAGGAAATAACCAATCTTTCAATCAATCAATATATCCCCTGATTGTATGGTGATACCGACCGAGCAAAAGCGAGGGACCGGATGTTTGCTCTATACCGACCAGAAGGCAAATGACCAAAAATCGTCGTTGCGCATCCGAGTTCGCTCAGATGTTCCGGTTGAAAAATAAAAATTAATCAAATTTCTATTTCGTGAGCCCACGCGAATTTTATTTACCAGCCAATGGGAAGCCCAGAATCAAATACAAGTGTGAAATTCAAAACGAGTTGTTTTGATCCAAAAAGCAGTTATAAAAAGCTGAGACAAAAAGCACTCAACAGACAGACGGACAGAGACCAAGGAGAAGAATGTAATTAATATCTCCTTGACTTAAGTCGAGCGGCTACTACATTCGCCTCCCTTCACCTCGCATCACTTCTTCAATGTCTCAAAAGTACTTACTGACCTCAGGAGCGACTACTTTAAAGACATTCCTCACATACCTCCGCTCCCCACATTCCTAACCCTTTTATCTCTTTCAGCTCATATTTACCATGAACATTCTAACCTCCGTTGGACCTTTATATTCAAGTATTACTTTATTTGTAAAAACTTTAATTAATATGTGTATATATAAATGTTATTTTCAACTCAATTTGCTTTTCTTGATTTTATAATCATTTTATGACTTATAGTGGGCTATCTACCACAAGGCCAAATTCCGTTAACCTGCAACAGTATACAATTACCTTTCACTAGAACGGACTCCCACTACAACTAGAAAAGAATAGATAAGCAACCCACTATAGATATTCAGTTTGTACCAACAAGTATCATTCTGTCAATATTTGATATTATTCATCAGGTCCTTAGTTTGCTGTCAACTAATTCTTTGAAAACATTTTTTCAGGAGACTCGATATTACATAGAAGTTGAACACATTTTTAATTGTTTCTGCTTCTTCATAGCTCTTTGTCATCTTTGAAGAAATTGTCCCGAATTCACTGCCATAAAGGAGGATCGATGTTAAATAGAAGTTGAACACTATTTTCATTGTTTCTGTTTCTACAAGTCTCTTCGTCATCTTTTGGTAAACTGTTCAGCACTCAGTGCCATAATCTTTATCTTTTCTACATATCCGCATAAACTGTGCTTCCTATTCTGTAACCCACTACCTCGTGTTGCTCCCGGGCTTTCTACAGAGAGAACACCGCTGTAAATATAGAAAAGAAAAAATTATTAACTAAGAACTTGCATATTTCTCTGCTCTTATACTGTCACTATCCCCCATTTTTTTTATAATTGTTCTATGATTTCACTGCCTAAAATACTAACCGAAAACATTACTACACTGCGCTTCATTTTTGTTTACAAAGTCGTTTTCGGTTGTTATTTCCATTAATGACTCAACTTCTAATCCAGTCTCTGGTTTATCCTTTGTGGCTCTGCATTCATCATTAAAAAAAAAAGACCAAAATGTTTTTAAGACATTGCAGCTTTTTCTCTCCTTTTACTTTTACGACTTCAGCGTTTATTCACATAATGTCTTTCATATTAACTCACCTTTTCCCATTGCTTTTTTTTAACGTGCTTAAAGCTAGTGTTGTCGTTTTTTTGTTTCTTTTTTTTTTTATCTTGACAATATTTTCAATTCCCTTTTTTTTCTTTTTTTTTTGGGGGGGGGGGGGCATAAATTTCATAGAACCAGATAAATAATTGAAAATATTTACAATAATAAAAAAAATTTTTAAGTAGAAATTCACATGGCATATTTATTACATAACTATATGTGCTGAAATTTTGACCGATATTGTTTAGCAAATATCAATTTATTGTGATAAAGATTTAAATTAGACAATAAAATTTGACATTATATACATATATATAATGTGTACATGCAACTTTAAGTAAGGGTGTATTGTAAATGTGCGTATACATTTATTCAAATAAAAAAAAAATGACATGTCTTGAACAATCTATACGTTTTAATAAACATTTTATTCAGATATGTCCATGCAACCACAACTGTCAATCAATGTACACACTTGTCATGCACATATCTACTATAAGTTGAAACTTATATTTTAAACAATCTGAAATATTTTGTAAGTATTCAAGACTCATATACATTCATGTCATTCTTGAGATTTTTTTTATTACATTTAAATGGGGCATGCTGGTGGAGAGAGACTCATTTTCAGCGAGGTGAGCAACAAGTGATGGTCTAAATTGCTTCTTTCTATTTTAGTTCTTTGCTCCAATCATTTTTTTAAGCCCGTAACATCTAAAAAAATAATTTAAAACACGCACATGCGCTACCGACCGTAATTATTAGGCGACCCCTGTTGTTGTTTGGTTTTTTTTTTTTTTTTTTTTTCAAAGAAATGATGTATTTCATACTATTTTTAGTATTTATTGCTAAATGAAAGTAAACTAGTTATTTTATTATTACTTTGCAAAATTTTACAAGGCAAGGAAACAAAGATGAACTCGTCCGAATCATCCTAAATTTTCTTTATTCTTTCATTGATGAAACTGCAATATAGGTAATTATTAAATATTTATAAATTCAGTTGGTGCACATGTTATTGTGCAATATTAACAAAAGAACCATTTCATTTTAATTTATAATTATTCACTTGGCAATAGATACTCAAAAATACTATGAAATACATCATTTTTTTAAGACTGCGGTAACCTAATAGTTATGGCCGGTAGAGTTATATATATATATATATATATATATATATATATAATCTACACACACCTTAGAACATGTCCAACTACAATCTATTGCAAAAGTGTACATTTTGTTTCGACATTGAAGGAACAATGTCTCACACCAGGTTGTAAACGTTATCTTTGAAAAAAAATGAAAATTCACTTCCTTTTATTGACAATTATTTTAGTACAAGGAAAGGGGATAGGAAAGATGAGAAAATAGAAGGGGAAGGACACAGAGGAAATAAAAAACAAAAGAGGAATATATATATATATATATATATATATATATATATATATATATAATATCAACAATTTCACCATACCACCCTGTATGTGTGTGCGTGTGTATATATGTATGTATATATATATATATATATATATATATATATATATATATGAGGTGGTATGGGGAAATTGTTGACATTTTATCATTTTATATTTTTAATTTTGCGCGTGTGCGTGGACTGTTTTGATTTTGTCGATTGCACAATATAGTATGGTCAGCTGAGCACCGTCTGTGAGAAAAAGAGCACCATGATGCAATTAACTCCGCCAGATATTTGGAAATGGCATGCCGTACTGCTTGGCATTCGTTCCAGAAGTTTCAACATGAACATTTCAGAGTATTTGAGTGTCCCTCTGAAGACAGTTCAAACGATTCGAGCTGGATAGGTCAAATGGTGATTATGAAGGTGTTTGGAGTGATCACTAGTGATGGGGATGTTATGCCTTCTAAAGGTAGTGTTTCCCTGGCTCAAGTGGGTGTCTGCTAGAAGATCCTATATCTAGCATCATGTCACACAAGCAGAAGAAACCAATCATTGTTGTTAGGCCATTTCTGCGACCAAATCACTCCTTATATCTTGGCCAGTTAACTCCCCTGATTGTACTTCCCTTGATGATTATGTATCGGATGCAGTACAGCAAGGAACCAACTAAACTCTTTGTAACGCCAAAGATGAACTCACGGCAAGGATTATGGCAACATTCACCAAATTAAACAAGGATTGGGAAGTGTTATAATAAAAGACGGAATGTGTGATACAGAAATCCGAAGGCGAATTAGC
Organism: Ascarosepion bandense; assembly: GCA_037127315.1. Lineage (NCBI taxonomy): Eukaryota > Metazoa > Mollusca > Cephalopoda > Sepiida > Sepiidae > Ascarosepion > Ascarosepion bandense. The sequence goes on along the minus strand of JBBBDQ010028426.1, from coordinate 271,772 downwards.
ATGGCGATGGAAGCATTCCAAAAGTTGAGTAAAGTATTAAGAAACAGGACAATTTCGCTAGAAACAAAGAAAAGTTTACTGGATTGCTATGTCAGTTCTTTAATATGGCAGTGAATGCTGAACAATCCCATCAAAGATGAAGAAAAAACTTGAAGCAACCGAAATGTGGTTCTACAGAAGGATGCTGTGGATATCATGGATCGAGCATGATGAGGTTTTGGAAAGGATGGAAAAAAGACACTGCACCATGATACACAAGCAGGAGAACCGTGCCATGGTTGTCAGACAATTTCTGCAACCACATCACCCTTTACATCTGGCCACCTAACTCCCCAGACTGTATCTCTCTTGATTATGTGTGGGGGCGTAGTTGAGTGTGAGACCAACTAAACTCTTTGTGACGCCAAAGATGAACTAAAGGCAAGGATTATGGCATCATTCACCAAATTAAACAAGGACACCACCCAGGAGAGATGCAAAAGAATCGGAAGGTGCCAAAGCCGAAGCCAATCGCAATTTTATTGAATAAATTTACTTTTTAGTATTTCAAGATATTGGATGGGGGTGGGGGTAATCTTGGTAAATATATCTATTAAAATGAGATGTCAATATCATTTGCATTTTTAAACGACAAATCAATCATCGGACGCTGTAAATGTCCCTGTTATTTTCATTTTTCATAATTTAGACAATTTATCCCTAGGGATGTGCGTTGTGGTGCAGTGGATATCGATTCGGAACGAGAAATCGGGGAGTCGAGTTTGAATTCCAGTTGAATTCATTGCATTCACTTACGCACAAATACCCTTGGGAAAGGTATTAATCCGTCTCTTCCTTCCATTTATGGGTTAAATAACAGGACAGATTGGGTTCTATAGCCTTGGCTGGCAACCAGTCTACCGCAGAAAGAAATGGCAACCTACTGCGGGATAATCTTCTGCCCAGTCAGTCATGTCCCTTTCGAGACATGATCGCCCAAGCGTGTTTAACGTCTGGCACTTAACTGACTGATCCATTGGACTCATATCGAACTTAATGAGCCAGACGAAGAAACCTAGGTAGGTTCGTCTGGCTCATTAGGTTCTGTTAGTTTTCTCTACCTGTATATTGAGCGCTTTTTGTTAGATGGTGACTCGTGTCGGTTTTTTTTTTCTTTTTCCTTTGGCTTCGTGCTGATTTCTGTCCGAACACTTTTGACAAACTTTCATGTCCTAAGATCTTTTTTTTTTCTTTTTAAAACCATTTTTAAAGTTTTCGAGACGAGTATAACTTTATATAATCACGTGTATGTATATATATATATATATATATATATATATACTAGCAGTATAGCCCGGTTTTGCTCGTGTGTAATGAAAGCTTTAAAACTAATCCATGATCCTGGAGCTCAGACTCTTTGGAGGTTGGCACGAAAGACTAAAAAGCAATAGTTGTTTTCAGTTAAAGCGAAACCTTAGACTGAAGGAAGAATGAATGGATGTAAGTCAAATTTTGATTTCCTGGCATCGATATCAAATAAGTTTTTTTCGTCGTAAACTGAATTTTGAAGGCTAAATAAGTCCTCTGAGTAAATGGTATCATGGCTGAGACTAAGAACTACAATTATATCTACTTAGAGCCAAACCCGAAGCAAGAACTAAAATAAAAGGGTTGAAAAAATACAGACATACAGGCAGATAAACAGACACACACACAAACAGCTTGCCTTATATATATATATATATATATATAATCGATTTTCTGCACTATTGTAAGAACTGCAACCTTGAAACTTCTGAATATCGTTTCTAATGTCGTTGTCTATGACTGTATTAAATTTGATTAAAATCGGACCACTCTTTCTATAACCCGATTTTTTCGATTATCGATATTTATCGGGGTACCTACCTCGACACAAAACCTAGCTAAGAACACTCACAGACGCTTATAGTACAACTGTGTAAATTTTCAAGAAAATCGGTTCAGCCGTTTCGGAGTCTATAGGTAACGGACACACACATACACCGACACACAAAGTTCCATTTATAAATAGGTTTAGATCATTAGGCAGGCTGCACTAATATATTTTTTCTGTTTAAAGTGAAGCAGCCATTTTCATTACAGAAGATCACGCGCGTAAGCATCTGTCATTGAAATGATTAAAAAGGGTAGATATTTTTTATTTGGCGAAAAGATTTCGTATATATATATATATATATTTTTTTTTTTAGAAACGACTTAAAATTATATATTTGGAGATATATATTTATTTTTAAACGAATCGTGATTAATTTTTAGTTGAGTATTTTTTTTTTTTCAAATAGCCGTTCAATAGGTAAATTGTTTCATATTTTCGGACGAGTTCATGTACGGTTCGCCTCTAAATGGAAAGTGGCTCTGACTGTCGCCAATCAGAAGCATTTACAAGGTTTCGTACCAGGCCCAAACGTTATAAATTTTTCCAGTGTCTGAAAGCGCTTATCGAGGGTGGACCAGGTCCTCTCAATCTATTTGCGTGAGAGAGTATGTGTACGAACAAGTGAGATGAAAATAAAACAACTTTTTTATAAACGTTATTTTCCTCGTTAAACTATCGCCCGGTTCACACTCCACCCACGTCTATTGAACAAGTGAAGAGGCTCATCTCTTGTTTCCTGTTTAGGATGCAGTTTCCGGTTTTCTCTTTTCCAATCTTCTCACACTTTTTTTTTTCAATTGGAGTAGATAGACTAAACTATCGCCCGGTTCACACTCCACCCACGTCTATTGAACAGGTGAAGAGGCTCATCCCTTGTTTCCTGTTTAAGATGCGGTTTCCGGTTTTCTCTTTTCCAATCTTTTCACACTTATGTAGCCCCGTGCACATCAGTGGCGTTACCGCCTTGCTCGGGGTGATATGATAAAAAAAAAAAATCAGATGAGTCATTCAGAACGCCAAACGGGCAGCATGTGTCTCGCAGGTCGCAGTTTGCCCATGACTAGTCTAGCGCAAAGTGTAGAGGGTACATAGCGACCAGGAAAACTGAGTTGCATCAGATTTTCAAATAGATGTAGACTTCCTGCCATCAGATTCAACATTCAAAATATTTTGAATTTTTAAAGTTTCCTACTTCTGTGTTTTTTTTAGAATTTACGGTATTTCATGCAAAATAATTGGATGTGTGGTAGTTTAACGTTAACGATTGGGAAAAAACGAAAAAGAACAGTCAAACTCAAATTCCAGGAAAGTTCATCACATTCACTTTCGCACAAATACTCTCGGGAAAAGTAATAATCCAACTATAAGTTAAATAGCGATGTTGACTGGGTTATCTTACCTTCAGGTGGCATCTAGCCAAGCAGAGAAAAAGTTTTAATTCAAAACTTTTCTGAAGAGAGACTGACTCCGTCAGGTCCTACTGTTGACATGACTAAAGTACATGCGGTACTTCTAAGAACCTAACAAGTGACAGAACTCGACGTAGCGATCTTTATCTGGGAAGACTGAGTTTATAAACATTGTGAATTTAAGACACAACACAAGGTAGTAACATGCCAAGCACACACACACAAATATATATAACATATTGTACAACGTCAGCTCGGAGTTTCATGCGTTGCGCAATCATCAGGTGCCTATTAAGAACTCGTAATGTACCTGATGATTGCGTGACACATGAAACTCGTGCCATCGATGTAAGATATGTATATTTATTAATATATATAATTAATAGCTCTATTTATACGATATTGAGCACTGTTTTATCAACACCTGTATAATATTTTTTATACATGAGTGTATTCCCATATGTATATTTATTAATTCACATGATTATATATAAAAATGTGGGGGGTTTAATTGGGCAATAGTCCCTTTTTTGTACAAGTTTCACTAAAAACGACTGACAAGGCGCTGTGCATTATACAAATCTATATGTTAAATTATACATAAACATCATTGATAATGGCTAAGAGGTTAACCGAAAACGGCTGGGATTTGCACATCATTTTGAATAGTTTTTGCACACACTTAATCTTCAGAAAAGAAATCTCTTGTATAAATGCAAGAATAATTAATAAAAAGCTTAATCGCAATACCTTATATATATATATATATATATATATATATATATAAATAAATTATAAATGTTGTCAAGATAGACGTTGTTCATATCTATGTTATCTGTCAATTTTTTTTCATATCTATCTTAGCCTGCCCATTTCTATATACTTCTCTCCTTACCCACTCCCACATTCTCTTTCTTCCCCTTCCCTCTGTCTCTCAATTTATATATAACTCCATTAAATCGCTGAAAAAAAAACAGCATGAATAAAAGCCCACAAACTTAATAAAAACGAATTTTTCCCATGAAAATCTTTGCTATTACGAAGAGGAAAGATCAAAGTATTCTTAATCATTTTTTAAAATTTTTTAATCGTTACAAGAGTTTACAATAGAAAACATAATATTGCATAACTCAGTTTTTTTTCCGGTAATGGACACATTAATTAGGAAATTTTTACAAAAACCAAATAATTGTCGGATTTAAATGAAACTTTCATGACTGATTCATAAATGAATGAAATTATTTTTGAAATTATTATTTTCAAAACATCTTGATAAAAATATTTTTTTATATCTGTTACCTCGACTCAACGTAAATTCATGAAATTGTTGGGAAAATTGGTTTTATTTAATAAACATTGGGAAATGTAAATCATCTATTATTATTTTTTAAATTTTCTCTTTATTTCCGAAAATCTGCTCCTAATAGTAAAATACAATAAAATCTGCTCCTAATAGTAAAATACAATAAAACTATGACATTATTTAATTTGATAAGCTTTTACTTGCTTTAAATAATTTATATTAAGGACATTATAGTCCGAAGAAAAAACATTTTTCCATTGATAATAAAATTTTAAAATAATTATTTTCCCTTTTTTTAAACTATAATTTATGAAGTTTCAAAAATATTTTTAAAATACTTCAAAGATTTGTTGTTAGTTTATTAACTTATTAAGTGAAAATTATATTTACTAATTGAAAAGTTTAAGACAAATAGTCGTGCCTTCGTATTTTAATTTTTTTTTTTCTCTGTATTTGAAGTTTGTTTTTTTATGGTAATTTCTATGTATACATTAAAAGGTCATGTGTTTCAGGGTTTCTTCCCCTTACAGGAACAAAACATTGTATAATTCTGTCACTTGTGCCGAAAAAAAGGAAGTTGGCAAAAGAGTGGCCTTATGCACCCCTCTTAACTTTTGAAAAAATGTAAAGAATTGTTTTTAAATTTCCATAAAAATCATTTTTATCACCAGTTACCAACCATCGCCTGATAAAGTACAAATCATAGTATTGAAACATGAAAGCTTTTATGTAGCGATGTAAAATATTTTTATTATAATCATTTACAATATATATATGTGTGTGTGTGTGTGTGTGGCCGAGGAGATAAGACATTCGTTTTTTGACCCGAAGAGCTGGATTTGAATTTCACCATATTCAAATTCATTTCTTGATGTAATAGATCCCTGGAGGGAATCGCAACGTGCGACACCCATGAAAGTGCCTGAAAACTACACCATGGGTTGACCCATGACTTGTCAGTAAAGCTGAGTAGACGGTACTATTCGGTAGACGTTGATGGTTGTGCTAGCATGAAGTCGCAAGTCATTGTGACCGAGGCTTTGAACGTACTGACTTTGTTCAAACTGTTGATCACGCCAGATTATGCGCTTTCTCCCAGAAACTGTAACTAAGGTCCGCTCAGCATAGTTACAGTATAAAATACAGGTAGGCTATGTGGGTGTTAGCGAAACACACATGTGCCTGAGCAGGCGTCTGGAGACGGGATTGACAAGCCACCCTAGCAGACGAATGTTCTCAGAAACGAATATCCTGCCATTATTATTATTTGGGTAACTAAAACATGAAAAGAAAGTAGGAGAGATTGAAAGCTAAACCCTACAGAAAGAAACGTAATCAGTCGCACAGTTGGGGGGGGGGGGGTCATCGGTTAAATGTTTGTGTTACACTGTCATGTTTTGTGACAGATTTTTTAAAAATTTGTATATTAAAACACAATTTAAGGGTTTCTTTAGTTTTTTATATATATATATATATATATATATATATATATATATATGTATATTTCTTCTGATCCAACGAACTTAAGTCACTGGTGCCTCCACAACAGGTGTTTACTCGTGCAACCAGACTGGCAACTGGGTCTCACCCTTCCACAGTTAGATCAACCAAATGCAGACGACAATTCTTCTCCTACAGCTTCCTCTCTCGCACTTCCCGCCTGTGGAATTCGCTTCTTTATTCTTGCTTTCCTGACGGCTACAACCTCCAGGAAATTAAATGCAAGGTCAATACTCATTTCATAATTACTTGACCCTAGTTCTTCCCACACCGTCCTGTAGATCCTTTCCTTTCTCTCCACCTTTGCAACTGTCATTACACCTGTATTCCAATCCTTCTCTTGCTCCTTTCTAACTGGTTCATCCTTTTCCTCACTTTCCTGTAATCCTTTTACTCTTATGTAGCCCCCTGCACATCGGTGGCGTTACCGCCTTGCTCGGGGTGATATGATTAATATATATATATATATATATATATATATATATATATGTATATATATATATATATATATATATAAGAAAAATTAAGGCAGACACGTTATTTCATGGTAAATCGGAAGTATGGGCCTGTTTCAGACGGACCATCATCAGCTTCCGTCTTTATTGTACATAAGATTTTACATGAATCCTTTGTACAATAAAGACGGAAGCTGATGATGGTTCGCCTGAAATAGGCCCTTACTTCCGATTTACCATGAAATAACGTATCTGCCTTAATTTTTCTTATATTTACTCTATATGTATTTATATACATATATATTTAAAGCTTTCTTAGAGAGTTATCCTACCACTGTATGTACAGGATACTCCTTTGGATTCTTCTATACCCACACCGCATGCTGAGATATATATATATATATATATATATATATATATATGTCTTGCGTAGTGCACACCTTTCACATACATTACTGTGAGTGTGTATATATATATATATATATATATATATATACTCACAGTAATGTATGTGAAAGGTGTGCACTACGCAAGACTCCACAGAGGCATTGATCAGCATACGGCCGTGTACAAACGACCAAGAAAGGAGACGAAAAAAAAAATTCTGTTAATCAAAGGTGCGTAACAACAACGTAACATACACGCATGAAGAGAGCACACACTTTTACTCATCCCAAAAGCCACACGCCTCTTCCTTCTCGTTCTCCTCCTACCCTAGCTGCTGCTGCTGCTTCATCTCATTTCTCCTCCTCTTCCGCCCTCTCCCTGATTTTTTATTTCAAACCATACACTTGGTACAGTCATCATTGCATACTATACAGACGAAAGATGCTGTTCTCTGCGACATAATAATAGTAATAATAATAATATCAATAATAATAGTAATAATAATGTGCTTACTGTTAGAGAAAAGTCAGCTTAAATAAAACCTGAATACTATATATAAGCTACAAAAACGTCTTCTACAAGGGAATAAAAATAGAAAAAGTAGGAAAAGAAAATAATAATAATATTTTAGTGTAAACAACGCAACATGGGTAAAGAAAAGGGGACTAAAGAATTGGAACATGGCATTGAATTGTCTTTGCCCTTAAATTCTACAATGTCCCTTTCGGCTGAGGCGACACCCATCGACCCAAATCGTGGGGCCTGGGATAATAAAGTACAATATATGTTCATGGTAATCAGTTATGCCGTGGGACTTGGAAATGTTTGGAGGTTTCCTTATTTATGCCAAAAACACGGAGGAGGTAAGTGTTTTTTATTTCATTTTATTTTTCTCGCTTTTCTCTGATTCCTAATCAAAGTGCCTTACCTTTATACACCTGTAAATTTCCTGACCCATGGAAGAGGGAGAATGAAATTACGTAACATGAAATTAATTAAATTAAAACTTGTATTCGTTGGTGTTTTAACAAAATTGAATAAATTCCACGTAATCCATTTTAAAGTAAACATTTAATTTGTAGATCGATCTACAAGTCTATTGGTTTGAAAATTTTGTTTACATTTTTTGTTTTATCAGAAATAACAAAAAATAAAATTGTTTATTTTATTGTGAGCCGTTCTTATCATTGTGAAAAAAAAAAAAAAAAAAAAACAGTAAGCTATTCTAATTTACAATCTCAAAAATGAATATTTTTTTTGCATGCAAACGTTAAAATATGGGGGCGCAGAAAATCGTGTATATTTCTCGTTACCCTTGAATTTTTTTGCCTTCATTTTTAGAGGGTATGGGTTGATTTTCTTCCGTCACATTTTTTTCTCAATATTTTCGTTGTAATATTGTTTACAAATTACAATTATTACATAATTCAAGTGCCTTTTTTTTCTTTTCTTTTTTTCTTTTTCGATTTTTAACTCCATTCAACAATCGTACTCCTGAACGCGTTCTTTTTTCTTTCATTCTTTTTCACCAAAATACCGCATCTATCTATCTGTCTGTCTATCTATTTTTCTCTCTTTCCATCTCTCTCTCTCTCTTTCTCTAGTGTTGTTATTGCATCATATAATATTTACAAAAAGTTTTACTTTAATTTCAGGCTAAAAATAAAAAAGAATTCTAAATATTTATTTTAAATTCAATTATTATCTCTGTCTTGGTGTCTACTATTTTGTCGCACGCGCGTGAATGTGTGTTTTATGTTTTATTTCACGAAACTCATTCCCTTGTCTTTTAGCTAAATATATGCGTATACTTTTAAGGTAGTCCTGAGTAAAAAAAAAAAAATGTGAAAAAATACCGAGGGAATTAAATATGTCCTTAGAAAGACCTTACCTACATCATCAACCAACCAGGCAATCTAATCAATGAACAGGCGTCGTGATAATTTTACGCTGTTTATCACGATTATTTGATCTGCAAATAAAATAGGTGTTGATAAACGGATATTTCTCTCTCACTATTTTTTCCTGTTTTCCCCTATCAGCTTAGCTTTTCGAAATTGAAACCCTTCAGCGGAACCCGAAAAAATATATTCCGTCTTCAATTGAACCAGTCAGACGAGCTTTTAAAAAAAAACTCTTACTACGATAAAGAACAATGAAAAGAAAACATAGATTTGTGGAGGTGTGTGTGTGTTTTTTTTTTGTTTTTTTTTTTGTTTTTTTTTTTGTTTTTTACCAAAAACAAATATTCCTTCTTCGTTTTCTTAAAAAAAGAAAAAGAATTTTCTTTTACTCAACAACCTTCTCTATCATAGCCAACATCTTTACTTTTAATCTGAATGTCTCGTTAAGAAGACTTCTTCAATTTTCCGTTTTTTTTTTCATTTATTTTCTTTTTCAAAAGAAATAAACTTCCATTTTTATATATATATATATATATATATATATATATTTCTTACGCAGTCTCCTTCCCAAAATTTATTTACTTTTAGATTTTTTTTTCTACTGATACAGACACAAAGACAATGACTTTAATAACTGCTTCAAGTTGACACACGCGCGGACACTTCATATTCCCGCAATTAATATAGTGGCTCTGCTTCTACTTCTACAGCAGATCTACTACTACTACTGCTCCTCTGAAAACAAAACATCATCATCATCATCAATATTATCATTACTACTACAACAATAGCAATAATAACAACACCTAACCGTTTATCAATAAAAATTTAAAAATCGTCTCTCACTTTTTTTTTCTTTTTTACCTTTTTTGTATTACCTAGTAATTTAAGTTTTTTTGTCTCTTCTTAATCGTAAATGAAAAAAAAATGAATATTTTCGGCTTCTTTTAAAGCACAAAAAATGTATGAGTTTTTATTATAATTATTTTATTTCTAGGAACATTTTTACCAGAATGTAATCGTTACAAAAAACAAAAAAAAAATCTACTTATTGTGAGATTAAATGTTGATAATATCGACAGCAAGACTGAATTCTTTTTACAGCAACAATAGCAGTTAAAATTTCCATTTTGATGATGAAAAACAAAAAAAATTAAAATAAGGAATGCTTTCTTGTTCCATTTTTACTTTTACTTTCTTCCGAAAATTCGGAATTTTTCGAACTGCAGTCAAGTGTAACAGTAAAGGTGTTCAGACTGGTAATTTCCACGAGCAATTAAATCAATTCAATCAACTAATTCTTCTGTAAGTCTCGAATTAATAAAAGAATTTTAAAAAAAAGAAAAGAAGATTTAGACTAGTAGACAATCCAACTTGACTAAAAACACTTTTTACATTATGGATTTAATTTAAATGTCACTTTTCGACGAATTCACTCCGATTAACAATACAATATCGAGCTATTATAGTTAATAGTAATACATTTTACCACCCGCATATTCAAGCTTACAAAACCTCGTATTCCCAATCGGTCGCTCATTCAGATACTGATCAGGCTCGTTGTTGCTTAACTTCGGTGCTACAGGAACGTTTTCAAATTCAGTTTAGATTTAATCAAAAATTCGTCTTTCAGAGTCTCCATATTTCTTAGGGACATTTAATGATTAGGTTAGAGAGGTAAGTCGTAGTAATCATCATCACAATCCTAACTCCTGCCAGAATCCCTAAATTATTAGTTTAACTTACTCTCCTTCTTTTGTCTGCTGTGTCCCTCCAGAGGTGGGAGATCATGGCTTTCTACAATTTCTTCCTGTGTAGCTATGAAAGTATGTTTTTCGCTATCGTTCCTAATCCCTGTTCTTGTTCGAACAACGATTTCTACAAGCTAATTAGGTATTACATGCTGCTTCCCTCTGTCCCTCTTGCCTTCAATATGTGAGTGACAAATTTTCTCAGCCTTCTGCCCTCATTATGGACTCTAGAAATTTCAAAATTTTTATACTGTGTACTTTTGTTTCCAAATATATTCAATTTATATTCATATATATATATATATATATATATATATATATATATATATATGTGTGTGTATGTGTGGGTGTGTGAGTGTGTAAAATACAGATATGAAAAAAAGGAAAACTATTATTTTACCAACACGTTTCGTCCTCTGATGGATTTTTGTATTTACAAACAGGTAAAAGCATTGATAGGTCTTCAATTTTTATTTCTGTTTTTAAATATATGTTGTGAAATAAAATCCTTATATTTGCATTGATAGAGTCTATTAGAGGATGAAATGCGTTAGTAATAGTAGTTTTCGTTTTGTCTTATATATATATATATATATATATATATATATATAAAAATCACTTAATTTTCATGGGTATCCATACTTGTGTAGATTGTCCGTTTATTTATTTGTTTTCGTCTACCAGTCTGAATATTCGAGGAATCTTATTAAAGAAAAAATATGCGCTCTCTCTGCCAGAATTACGCTTAAAGTGATAAAATCTTTCAGGTTAACAAATAAAATTCCATTACTTATATATTATTCAGGATGTATCAAAAATACTTTTACAAACTTTGCGGGTGGATTCCTCTCACCAAAACAAGGACAAAAGTTCATATAAACATATACCTGTCAGCAAATCCTTCGTTTAAAGTTTACGGCGGACGCTGTTAAATGTACAATTCAAGATACAATCCAAAAATACATTTACAAACTTTGAGGGCGGTTTCCTGATACTAAAACAATGTAAAATGTCCATATAAACAAATCTATAAAAAGCAATCGTTATACCTCAACACAGCAACTCATAACAAATGTTCAAAATGTTCTCCGTTTTCTTCTGCACACGCATGCATCCATCAGATCATTGACTGACGGACCCTTTCAAATACTCCCACACTGTGTCGAATCCAATGGATTGAGGTCATTGAACAGGTCCTCACCTTCGTTTATGGTAGATGACAGCCAGTGCATTGAAAACAATGTGACTAAAAAATGTGCCGGAATCTCATCATACATGAGCCACATGCGTTTTCGTGTTAGCAGGGGTACATCCTCTAACAGGTCTGGAAGTATCTTCGAAATAAAGCCTCTGTAGACAGCTCCTGTAACACGTACTGGGAGAACATATGGACCTAGCAGACAGTCACCTACAATTTCAGCCTACACATTAATCATAAACTGATGCTGGTGTCCAACTTGTATTGTATCATGAGAATTCCGTTCCGCCTACATATGTTGGTTGTGTAAATATGCTATTCCATCTCTTCGAAATGTTGCCTCATCCGTAAACAAGACTGTAGAGATAAACAATGGATAGGCAGTTTTTGCAATAAACCATCGGCAAAAGTTCTCCAGTGGTGAGTGAAAGGCCCGAACCCGCACACCTTGCAAATGATACGGATACAGGAGCTTCTCTTGAAGTACCCTCTATGCGGTACTATGAGATGGACGGCATGCTAGGCCCACCTGACATGTGCCGATACCTGGATCGTCGCTGTCAGCCTGTAGAATGTGTTCTTCGTGGTCAGGCCTACAAGCGGATCTTGGTCTTCCTCGATCCATAGTTGTACTACGGATCATAACTCAGCAACGTGACGATAAACAGCAGCAAAGTTTGGATGACTCGGATGCCTTTGGCCTGGAAACATAATCTGATACAACCGTGTAGCCTCGCGTCCAATACCCGTACGCAAAATCATATCTGCCTACTCATGATATGAATATCCTACCAGTGTTAAACGGAACACTTCTCAGTTACCTTACCACTACACACATTAAACGTTGAAGACAGACTAGCCACATATGTACATGAAAGACAAACATAACCTAGTCTAAACGACAGCACAGTAAATGGCATCTACGGTAAACTTTCTTTAAACTTCACTTAAAAAAGAATAATATTTGTCCATATGTTTTTGTGGATTTTATTTTTATTTCGGTGTGAAGAACCAGCCCCCAAAGTTTATAAAAGTATTTTTGAGCACCATTGTGTATTTGGGCAACAATCCCTCTTTTATGCATACTTCGTTAAAAACTACTGACAGGCTTTTCTTAAATTTTTCATGTCTTCTTATTTTTTTTTCTTTTCAGGACATAAATGATATATAAATGAGTTTAACAATTTTTATTTATAAGCGCTTTCGACTTTACTCATAGCCATTATCAAGGATGAATTTAATTTTACTATTATTTGAATATATAGATTGTTTTATGCATGTATCTAGATTCATAGGGATGTTTTATTTTCCAAAGACGGTCAGCACATTATGGCCGTGTTCATAGTCGATATGAATGAGTGCTGCCTTTTTTTCTTTTTTTTTTTTTTTTTTTTTTTAATAATAATAATAAGGATTCTATCATTTTTAGACATTTTTACACACACACACATATATAAGTCAGTTATACACGCTTGGGAGATCATGACTCTTTCGATTCATGACTGACTGGGCAAAACATTTACTCGCAGTGGGTTGCCATTTCATTCTGTTGTAATCTGGTAACCAACCAAGGCTATAGAACCCAGTCTGCCCTCCTATTTATTCAACCCCATCACTGGAGGGGAGAAAAAATGGATTCATACCTTTCTCAAAAGTCCAAGGGTATTGTATTTGTGCCTAAGTGAATGCAACGAATTTTACTCGAGCTCAGCTCTCCGACTTTTTCTCATTCCGAACGGATATGTATTTCATCACAACACACATTTTATATATATATATATATATATATATATAATTTTTAAACGAGTTATTTCGCTACCTTGGTTTCCACCATGAGTGGTTTCTTCAGGCGATTTTTAATAACTGATTTTACCTTTTACCGTTATTCTTTTTAAGATCGCTCTTGTAACGGTGTTTTATTTGAACATTTAAATATATATATATATATAGGTAAAGAGAACCAACAGTTTTACAATTCCGAGTTCTCTGTCATTTACATTTTATTTTTAAAAAAGTGCTCAGTACAATATTATAGAGCATAATATAATCTTACAATTAAATTTGTTTTTTAATTAAAATTACATTGCGACACGGAAATTTCTATGTTACCAGATTTCTATCTTGTCATCAGGCAATGTTAGATCATAGTTTTGAAAATGATTTTCATTCCTTCATTTTCCAAACTATGATCAGCATATGTAGGACTCTGTGAGTTTAACAAGCGTCTGTGACGGGGACTGGCTAAAAACCCTGGCAGATAAGTAACTGGCCTTTGCAGTTGTAAATATTTTTGATAGAATCCCATTGTAAAAACCGAAATACATATGGCATAATTAATCAGATAAATACCACCTGGAGTTTCTTACCGATTTCGACTGGCTAACGCCAATGTTTTCTAAAAAGATTGACATGTCAAATAAAGTTTGACATAACGTATACACATACACACACACACACACACACGTGTATATATATATATATATATATATATATATATATATATCACCCCTAGCAAGGCGGTAACGCCACTGATGTGCAGGGGGCTACGTAAGAGTGACAAGATTGGAAAAGAGAAAACCGGAAACCACATCCTAAACAGGGAACAAGGGATGAGCCTCTTCACCTGTTCAATAGACGTGGGTGGAGTGTGAACCGGGCGATAGTTTAGTCTATCTACTCCAATAAAAAAATAAAAAAAAGAATGAAAAAGTAATTTTTTTTTTTTACTAAGTTTTGACTTAGTTAAAGTCGAAAGAAGCTTTCGAAGCTAAACTAATTTACAGAATCTTCTCCAGCAAGTTTAAAGTAAAGACCATGTAAAGACGAAATAAACAACCCTTTGACTGTCCAGAAAATGGCCGACTCATTTTTTAACTGAAGGAAAAATAAGATATATATATATATATCTCGAGAGAGAGAGAGAGAAATAAGGGACATACTGACACATTTCATTGATCAGAATCTGTGTCAACGGTGTTTTCACGAACTAATTCTGATAATGCTCGCAAAGCCGTTTGTCTGCATAATGCGACGTGAAGTTATCACGCAGACATAAGATGGGTAGGCAATTGGGAACTATGCTCCAAATCCGATGACTGTCGCACTGTAAAATCATAATTTTCTGAAAGGCTGCATACAACATATTGCACAACAAAAACAACACAGGTTCACGCAACATCTACGCATACACACACACACACACACACACACACAAAGTAGATTCATTTTTATCTGTAAACCAATATAATCTATGCACCTCGCTCTATATATTCACAGGTACATCGCCAGGAGGTGCTACCACCAGAAAACCATTTCCTCTCCCTCCCGTAGAGAATTTTATGTGAACTAATTTTAGCGCGCAAATTCTTATCCCCAAAAAAGCCTTACATACACACATTGACGACAGACCCTGTATATTCGTATATCTAAACAGTTCTGATCTCGCAGACTTTGTTTATTCTTAGTCGCTTGAGTGAAACAGGCAATACATATATATATATATATATATATACATATATATATATATATATATACATATATATATATATATACATATATATATATACATATATATATATATATATATATACATATATATATATATATATATACATATATATATACATATATATATATATATATATTCTAAACATATTATACTGTTAAATATAAGAAACAATGAATGTCTATTATGAGGCTTGGAACCGACATGATGAAGGAATATCCAACTGTTGGAGAATTTTTGTCTTTATTTTCACCTGAAATTAAAGCCAAAATACGATGTTTAGAACGGCTCATGATTAAACATAATAGCCATTCATTGTCTCTTATATTTAACAGTATATGTTTAAAAAATATCTGCTGCCACGATACACTATATATATATATATATATATATATATATATTATGTTTATTGATTTAAATTGTTTCGCTTTGAAAAAAATTCACAAGGAACGAAACGCGTCGGCATAAAAGGTTTTCCTTTTATCATTTCTGATAGATATGAACAAAACTCTCTCTCTCTCTCTCTCTCTCTCTCTCTCTGTGTGTATAATGTCTAAACTTATTTATAAATGGAACTGTGTGTATGTATGTATGTGTGTGTGTGTGTGTGCATCCGTTACCTATAAACTCCGAAACGGCTGAACCGATTTTCTTGAAAATTTACACAGTTGTACTATAAGCGTCTGCGAGTGTTCTTAGCTAGGTTTTATGTAGAGGTATCCACGATAAATATCGAAAATCGATAATCGAAAAAATTGGGTTATAGAAGGAGTGGTTCAAATTTGATACAGTCATAGACAACGACATAAGAAACGATATTCAAAAGTTTCAAGGTTGCAGTTCTTACAATAGTGCAGAAAATCGATTATATATATATATATATATATATATATATATATATAAAGGCAAGATGTTTGTGTGTGTGTGTGTCTGTTTATCTGCCTGTATGTCTGTATTTTTTTCAGCCCTTTTATTTTAGTTTTTGCTTCGGGTTTGGCTCTAAGTAGGTATAATTGTAGTACTTAGTCTCGGCCATGATGCCATTTACTCAGAGGACTTATTTAGCTTTCGAAATTCAGTTTACGACGAAAAAAACTTATTTGATATCGATATCAAGAAATCAAAATTTGACTTACATCCATTCATTTTTCTTTCAGTCTACGGTTTCGCTTTAACTGGAAACAACTATTGCTTTTTAGTGTTTCGTGCCAACGTCCAAAGAGTCTAAGCTCCAGGATCATGGATTAGTTTTAAAGCTTTCATTACACCCGAGCAACGCCGGGCTATACTGGTAGTATATATATATATATATATATAAACAGGAAGAGCCTATATTTATCTGTATGAATCTTTTTAGTTATTTATGTATCAACTTTCCAATGTATGTAATGTTATCCTGGATGTGTCAGTCAGCCACTCAATCATCTTTTTGGCTATTCACGTGTCTTCTAGTCTGTCGATAAACATGTTTATTTTCTTAGAGGTCACAGTGAGTATAGAGTTTATTGACGCCTGAGATTTCGACTGGGCACCAGGAATGTTGTCAACTATGACGTCTTATTGTGAAAAAGGTCAATTAAGATTAAGAAGAAAGTGTCTGTCATTAACAACTATTTACAAAAAGATATATGCGGTGGGCCCATCGATAGGCCAAATTTATGTCGATAAAAATTTCCGTTGAACGTGAAACAACATTGCTTTGTAATTAGACGACACAACAAACGGACAAAATTATAAGAATATTTTGTCTCATTAAAAACCAATGTTATTTCACTTTCAACTATAGTTTTTATACAGATGTCTCGATATTTTCGGAAAAAATATTAAGATAATTAAGAACCTATATTGGCAGCAAACCGCTTGCGTACTGATAGAAAATGTATTCATCAAGTATACAAAAATAGAAAGGGTGTGACAAGGATGTGTTTTCTCACCGGATCTATTCAACTTATACAGCGAAACAATTCTGAGAGAAATAATATCGTTGCCAGGATTCGTCATTGATAACCACAATCTCAACAATGTAAGATACGCGGATGACATGGGGGCTGATAGCAGGCATGGAAAAGAAAATGCAGGACCTTCTACAAAAGGTAGTAAAAGTAAGCGAGATGAAAGGACTTCAAGAAAACTGAATGCATGGTCATCAGCAAAAATAAATCCCAAAATGCAAACTACAGGTCGGAGAAACTAAAATAAAGCAAGTAAAGAAATTTAAATACTTGCGATGCGTTCTGACAAACGATGGAAAGTCCTACGTTGAGATCCGAAGACGCATTGGCATGGCCAAGGATGCATTTCAAAGGCTAACCATAGCACTGAGAGACAGGAAAATCACATTGGAAACATCGAAAAAAAGTGCTAGACTTCTATGTGATATCTGTCCTTCTGTATGGCAGTGAATGTTAGTCGATCTCCTCAAGGATGAAGGAAAAGCTAGATGCAGCAGATATGTGGTTCTACAGAAGGATGCTGAGAACTGAGTACATGAGCTGTTGGAGGGGATGCAAACGAGAAGAAAACTCATACTTAACATCGGAAAGAGACAGCCGAGATTTTTGAGACAAACAAATAGGAAAGAGAGTTTGGAGAATCTAATATTCACATGATGGATAGAGAGACAGGGGAAAGCAACGTGAGATGTATATGACGGGCTTGAGCAAATGGATGACGGAGAGGGGGTTTGGAACAAAGAGGAAAAATATTGAGAACAGACAGGGCCAAGTGGAAGTCCATGATCGCCTACAGCCTGAACAGAGACAACACAAGAAGAAGTTTATAATGACAATATACACGCGGGTATAATGACAATAATAGTCTGCCTTCTTCTACCGAACGCCCATAGCCCAAAGGTAGAATCGCCGACTGACGCCAATTCGGACGGGTTACAATCCTGGGTTAAAAGCAATCGGAGTCTAACCGTACTGATGAGCTGTGATACACCGAAACAGATCTGTCTGCGGATGACACACAGATATATATATATATATATATATATATATATATAATCATCCTACGTTTTAAGCACGACTCGGAGATTCATGCGTTATGCCATCATCAGTTGCATATTGAACTGGTTTCTTCTTGATTTTATTTACCTCCTTTATATATATATATATATATATATATATATATATATATTATTGTCATCCGCAGACAGATCTGTTTCGCTGTATCACAGCTCTACCCCTGGGCCACGGGGCGTTCGGTGGAAGAAGGCAGTCTTTTTAGCGCATATCATATTACGCGCCCAATATATATATCGAGATAGACAAAATTCAAAGGAAGATCTGCAATGTAATTGATCCTGATTTGGCAGCTCGTCTTTAGCCACTTTCTCACTGTCAGGATGTGGCTTCTCTCTGTCTTTTCTGCAAATATTTTCACGGCTTCTTCTCTGACGATCTTATCTCTCTGGTGCCCCTTTACACGAATTGACTCGTGCTACGAGACTGGCAACTAGATCCCATTGTTTTACAAATTAGTCAGATGTAGCCACTCTTCTGCTCCAATAGTTTCTTTTCTCGCACTTCCTGCCTTTGGAACTCCTTTCCGTACACTTGCTTCCCTGATAGCTACAATCACCAGGAGTTTAAGTACAACGTCAATTGCTATCTTTTACCCCTTGAATACCCTTTTTCTCTTATCCTTCACTTCAGCCGGTATCTTGTTGTTCTTACCACTCTTCTCACTTGTAACCCCTTATGCTTCACATGGAGTGAATTCGATTATATATATATATATATATATATATATATATATATATATAATTTGTTTGAATATTATTTTTAACTGATGCTCATATTTGAGTAGATATTCGGTTTTTAATCAAACAGTATGTTTATTTATTTATTGCTACTGCCCTGATTATTTACGATAAATTTTGTTACGAAAATGTGTGTTATTCGTTAGGATTCGAACCTGCGACTCCTATCAACATATGGGAAGCCACCAATTGATCTAGTGTGTCTTAGACAGCTCGACCACGAATGGTCCTAATTGTAACAGAATATCTACTTAAATAAGAGTATCGATTAAAAATAATATTCAAACAAATAAATTAAATTTGTAGGTTGTTCACTCTTACATAGCCCCCTGCACATCAGTGGCGTTACCGCTTTGCTCGGGGTGATATGATTTTAAAAACATCGTTAATGATATATAGCAGTATCCTTGGGAATCTATAAGGTTAATTCCACCGGGGATCGTAATCCGATAAGAACTCAATGTTAGAAATTAGCAGAGTATTAATGAAAATAAATTGGACAAATGTGTGTATATATATATATATATATATATATATATATATAATAACTAAATAGACTCTGTAAGTATGTAGGCCGTAAATTTATACTAAAATAAACCTCCAAAACAATCATTAACAAACAGAACCTAATTCCGTTACAATCCGGTGCACTAAGACGTCGGATAAATGGGGAGAAAAAAAAGAAACCCGCGGAACAAGAACAAAACATTCAATACTCCGCAGTAAAGAAAAAACCCCAAACGGAACTAACCACAAGAAAAACTGCTCGATACAAATTACAAAAGAAAATATACAAAAGTAGAGCAAAGACACACAAAAATCTAGAGTGAGCCAAAACCTACCGCGGTTTCGTCAGGGCAATGATGATCCGTAGTGTGAAACCGCGGTAGGTTTTGGCTCACTCTAGATTTGTGTGTGTGTGTGTGTGTGTGTGTGTGTGTGTATATATATATATATATATATATATATATATAAAGATAAATTGCTACGTTACAGTCAAAACATAAGGATAAAATAACAACAGCGAAGACATCAGACTTTTGAAAATGGCCAGAGAACTGACCGAAAGCGCTTGGGACAATAATTATGAATTTTTTTTTTTTTTACATTCCTTATCTCAAGAAAATGGATGTGCGTTGTGGTGCAGTGGATATCGGCTCGGAACGAATTTCAGTTGAATTCCTTACATTCACTTACGCACAAATATCCTTGGTAAAGGTATTAATCCGTCTCTTCCCTCCAGTTATGGGTTAAATAACAGAATAGATTGGGTTCTATAGCCTTGGCTGGCAACCTTCTGCGGGATAATCTTCTGTTCAGTCAGTCATGTTTCTCTCGAGACATGATCGCCTAAGCGTGTATCACGTATGGCACTTAGCTGATTGATCTCAAGAAAAATGTGAGGATACTGTAGAAAAGTAATTAAAAAAAATGAATAAAATCTTCCTTGTCGACCGTATTCAACGAAAGATACTTGAAAGAAAATTACTTTTCTACAGTATCCTATATATATATATATATATATATAAGCACTAATGGGTATGTCCCGATCCTCCTAAATATATTGAACACTATTGTGAGGGTGGTGGTTTATACTGCTGGCTAACAGTTGTTATCTACTTCAAGCAACTGGCGAGTGTTGTATTTTGTTAATGTTTTAAAGATTACTATTTCATTTTGCAACCTTCGTTTTATTTATTTCTTATTCAGTCACCTTTTTAGATTATATACTAAGCCAAGTTTTGTCTGTTGCAAAGTCGCACGTGTCGACCAGCCAGTGTGGATTAAACAGTAGAAGTGGACTGCTAGAATAACTCGTTAACCACTACCCCATGATAAAACCATGATGTATATCCTTACGTCTACACTTACAGTATTCTGTGATTGTAATATAAGTGTGTGTGTTTCTTTACGTGTCGAAGACCGTTCAGAATAACGATAACAAGCCAAACTGATTCATATTAGATATACTGTTAGCGTCAAAACGATTGGTTACATTAAATATTAAAGAATGAACTTTTCTATCCATATCGATTCAGTCGAAGACTACTCTTTAAAAATCCATCTTGTCGCTCAGTGATTAAAAATATGAGTGGATATAATTTATCAACTTTAATGTCGTCACTGCGATTCGAGAAAAATCGGACTGACTCGACCTTCTGCCTCGGTGACATCAAAAGCAAAACAACTGTGTAGACCGAGTAATTCGAACCCCAGACATCACTTTCCTATTGTACTACAAACAGAACGGTCATTGACATTTACCGATGATGTCTACAGTCCACAAAGACCTCTAGTTGTTTTGTTTTCTTTGGTTTTCTTTTTTCTTCCCCAAACTTTTTTTCTGCAAAAGCCTATATTAAAAAATAGCTTGCTGAAGGTTTTACATGGATGGATAGCAACAAAACTAGATAGATAAAACGAAATGGGCAGGCTAAGATAGATATCAACAGTTTATCCACGTTGTTTCAACTGCAAATGCTCTACAGTAACTAAAGACATTTTCTCCATAAATATAGGTAATTTTAAACTCATGTACATACATACGCATTCAAACACGTCAAATTTATCAACATATATTATTTTTCATCTCCCGATTAGAGCATACTACAAACTATCTCTCGAGAAAGAAAGTTTAAAATTATTTAATTCGTGTCAATATTGCTATCCTATAAAAATTGAAGATTATAAGTTTAATTTCAGATACTTGATGCTTTTTTTTTTATTATCGTAAAAGCAAAAATGTCTTGCAAGCAGCGAAAAAGATATGTGCTGTCTACGATGAAGGGGCTTCAGCTGACAAAACTGTACGGAAGTGGTTCACTAAGTTGGTGATTGTAGCTTATTGTTGAAGAATACTCAGGTAGATCCTCCGAATACATATGTCGGCCAAATCAAAACATTTATTGGAAATAACCCGCATTACACAACACAGGGTTTGGCAAAAATACTAAATTTATCAAAATCTGCCATCCATGAGCACTTAGTGAAACTTAGGTATTCAAATCGTTACGATGTTTGAGTAGTACATAATCTTAGTAAAAAGAATCTTTTGAATCGCATTTTTCTCTGTGATTTGCTGTATAAATGCAATGAAAATGCACCCTTTTTAAGCAAATTGTAACAGGCGATGAGAAATTGATCGTTTACAACAATGTTCAGCAAAAAATATCCTGCGGTAAGCGACATGAGCTAACTTTAACCACTCAAAAGCAGGTTTTGATCCTAAGAAAATGACGCCGTGTATTTGGTGGGATTGGAAAAGAATCCTGGACTAGGAACGTCTGTCAAATAATCAGTCAATTTATTCTGAAAAGTACTGAACGCAACTGGACGAATTAAAGGCAGCAGTTTACAGAAAACGCTCAGAATTAACGAACAGGAAAGGAGTATTTTTCATTAGGATAATGCCAGACCTCACATTTCTTTGGCTATCAGGCAAAAATTGTTTCGGTTTGGCTGGGATGTGATCCCCCACCCAATATATTCATCAGACATTGTTCTTTCGGATTTTCATTTATTCAATTACTCAATCTCAATAGGAAAAATTTCAATTCTTTGGATGAAATTTAAAAAAAAACAAAAACACCTTATTCTTTGCCGAGAATCCATCAAAATTCTGGGATTATGGAATCTTTAAGTTGAAGGAAAAATGAAGAAAGATTGTGTAACAAAATGCTCACATTTAGTTGAATAAATATTTAATGGCATACTTTTTGTGTTTTAATTTCCCTTCAAAATCGGCATGAACTTTCCAGACAACCCAATATATATATATATAATTTTGATCCGTGTAATCCTTTACCTTTATCGTCCAACGGACATAGAATGGGACATATGATTTTGTTTAATGAGGAATACACATACATATATATATATATATATATATATATATATATATATATGAACCATGGTAAAAAAAATTTCCCCATGCCCCACGGCCATTGTCGTGTTCACCAACATACTCTCTTTCGTCCAGTGCAGAAGGAGCTGTTGTCTGTTGGAAATCCCTCGTATCATAACTTTAGGAGGAAAAGAGAACATATACTATACTTTGATCCTAGCCCGAACGACAGGTAAATACGTGGTGATCCTAGGTAGGATGAAAACCGACTTTGATCAGAGACAAAAAGGCCGTTATTTTTTAATATTATGGCTCTAGGTTTACTGTCATACCACGTGGAAAAGCAGTTCTCGTACGATTACCGATGTTAAGCAACGTCGAGTCTGGTCAGTACATAGATGAGTGACCGCTTGGAAATAGGAAAGTCAAGTTTCAATTCCTATCGGGTCCGTTATATTTACTTACAAGGAAATACTCTTGGGAATGTTACGAATCCAATTCCCCCAGATATGGATTAATTATTAGGGCTTGTTTCTGTAACATATTATCATCACCGAAAAAATTCTTACAATCTAAAAATATTTTTTTGCTTTAAATAACCTGCAAAATCTTGATAAACCGTAAAAAACAAATCAGTCATTCAATATTGTGAAGGTAGATAAATTTGCTCTACGGAAAGCGCATTCCAGCTATTTACAAAACTGTGTTTATGAAACACTAGCAATATAGCCCGGCGTTGCTCGGGTGTAATGAAAGCTTTAAAAATAATCCATGGTCCTGGAGCTCAGATTCAGCCCAAAGAATATTTGAAATAATAAAATAATTGCGACAATTTACCAATCGCACCTAATAAAATAATTGCGACAATTTACCAATCGCATATATATATATATATATAATATATATATATATATATATACTAGCAGTATAGCCCGACGTTGCTCGGGTGTAATGAAAACTTTTAAAACTAATCCATGGTCCTGGAGCTCAGACTCTTTGGATGTTGACACGAAACACTAAAAAACAATAGTTGTTTCCAGTTAAAGCGAAACCGTAGACTGAAAGAAAAATGAATGGATGTAAGTCAAATTTTGATTTCCTGGTATCGATATCAAATAAGTTTTTTTTCATCGTAAACTGAATTTTGAAGGCTAAATAAGTCCTCTGAGTAAACGGTATCATGGCTGAGACTAAGAACTACAATTATACCTACTTAGAGCCAAACCCGAAGCAAAAACTAAAATAAAAGAGCTGAAAAAATACAGACATACAGGCAGATAAACAGACACACACACACACACACACACAAACATCTTGCCTTTTATATATATATATATTATCGATTTTCTGAACTAGTGTAAAAACTGCAACCTTGAAATTTTTGAATATCGTTTTTTATGTCTTTGTCTATGAGTGTATCAAATTTGATTAAAATCGGACTACTCCTTTTATAACCCGATTTTTTCGATTATCGATTTTCGATATTTATCGGGGGTACCTCAACACAAACCCTAGCTAAGAACACTCGCAGACGCCTATAGTACAACTGCGTAAATTTTCAAGAAAATTGGTTCAGCCGTTTTGGAGTCTATAGGTAACGGACACACACACACACACACACACACACACACACACAAAGTTCCATTTATAAATAAGTTCAGATAGATTACATATGCAGATATTTAATTGTGTCCATGCTTAGACGAAATTCGACATGACACAATTTTTAAAGCTTTAGAACCCACATGTCTGGCTGAGTAAATTTAAAAATTGACCCATTCCATCAATGTTACTGCAGGCTTCTGAGTGTTCCAACAAACTCTCTTTTATATTCAACTTATCTCTGAAAACGAATGACCAGAGTTTGTATTTATTTGTCTTTATGCAGTTTCCGTGCAAGGAAGGGGGTGCTGCCTGAGACTGGCCGAAATTTCTAAGTGCGAGGGATATCTGCTTTTGACAGACAGACTTACCGGAGATTCGGCAAACATGACAAGCTCGGCCTTGTGGTTTTAACCACGCACAAAGCACTAAAATTAAGAAGCATGGAACGTAGTCAATATGCTTTTAGATAGGTGCCTATTTTCTTAGGAACACCAGGTATTTTAAGCGGCGTTCGGTTTCGTTTGTCTCTCAACAAAGCGGAGTAAACAAACAGAAGAACAAAAGCGAGTCGAACAACAAAAGATAAAATAGGGGCAAAAGTGTTCAGACAGAGAGAGAGAGAGGATATTCTTTAGTTTGGATAAGAAAAATAATGTTCTTCTCGATCTGGATAATGAGAAACTTTCGTTCTTTTCTTCGTTTTATTTATTTATTTATTTATTTATTTCATCTTTTCTTTCGTCTGTTGCTCCAGATCAGAAAACAGATAAGTCTTCGAAGGAAAAGACTCGTCCTTTTATTATTCTGTACTTTTTTGTCAGACTCTTGGGGAGGGGGGTTCACGCCTTTCTTCATTGTTTTCTTTTTATCTGTCTTGGTTTGTTCTAAAACACCTGCCGATCCAAACCAGCCTAAACATGGCTTGGAATAAGATTACATATTTAAATTTCTTCTTCTTTTCTTCTCTTTTTCCTTCTTTCCGTTCTTCTTTATTTCTATCTCTTTTTCATGCTTTGTATCTTTCTTTCTCGCTTTCTTTTTTTCCTCCTTTTTTTTTTTCCTTTTTTATTTTTTTTTTCCTTTTTTTTTCTTCTTTCTTGTCTTCGACCTTTTACTTTAATTTGTTCCCTATCTTTCTACACCTACGTCCCAATTTAATTCCTCTTGTTACCTTGTCTTCTTTTACGATATTTCTTCACTTTCTTGCCCTTGGGAGGTGAAGGCGCAAATGCACTGGTAGCTGATGGTGAGAAATTCAGTTTTATTTATACCTCAATGTGTACATCAGTGCAAATGTAACGATGTAAGAAGTTACTTCCCTTTCTTACGTCACCTTCTCTCACTTTCACTTCACATTCTCTCTTCTCTATCTATCTATCTATCTACCATATATATATATATATATATATATATATATATATATATATATATCCCTCTAATTATTTTATTCATTTCTAACCGTTCACGTCTTCATTCACTCGATCTTGTTACCAACCTACGAAGATGGATCAATAAGTTTGCAACGTGAAAAGCACGGTTACAGCAAATGGGAGTGACAACGCTTCATTTAGTAAGAAAAGACAATTAAATTAAAATATAGCCCAAGAGGTTGTTGAATAGAATTTTGATCTGAAAGAAGATTACGTAAAAAAAAATAAATAAATGAATATTTGAGGTGAAAATAAATGTTTTTTGGTTGTTGTTTTTGTTTTTTTGTTTTTTTTTTTAATCGTTAAGCTACGGATATTGATTTACTTACGGATACAATTAGCTCAAAGTTTTCTAACTTTTCCATGCTTTCATTTTCCTCTTTCTAGCCTTCTGTCCACTCATTTTTCTCTCTCGAATCTCTTTAGGTAGTTATGTAATAGATATTTGGGGTCATTGGATTGCACACATGCCACCTTCATATGTAGTTATGTAATGAACACTATTGTGTTAGATACACATGTCCTTTCCTTATGGAGTTATGTAAGAGACCATTGTAAGTCCGTCTTAACATAGTTATGTAATGGATAATGGACACTATTCTATTACAGACACATATGCCCCTTCTTTATGCAGTTATTCATAATATATTGCGCATCTTGTGTTACAGGCTGATATGCCCCCTTCCTAATGCAAGTGTCTTTAGGATTTTTGTTCCTTTTTTACTATTGTTTTCCCGATACATGACCCAAGTTTGTTTAATAGACGTATAGGGTGAAAACAGGGAGTACTTATTATGAGGATATATAAAATAACGGTTGATCCAAGACATGAAGAGATTAATATTGTAGTGGTTGGGAAAGCATCGTCTCAAAGGTCCATTCCGAGAAAAAAGCTGCTGAGTGGAACTTCTTCCTCACCAATGGAATATGAAAGAAATGTCGAGTCGTTGTCTGTGGCCTGGAACGCCCACGCTCTATCTGTGAATGTATGTATAGATTGAACTAAATATTGCGTAAAAGATAACGCGTATGTAATAGATAAGGCGCACCATTGTCTTCCAAACACATATGCCTTTTATTTATACTCTTATATGATAGATAATTTTTTATACCTTTAAAGAATAGCTAATTCTTTATACTGCTATATGATAGCTACTTCACCCCGTTTTATTACAGACAATAGCAATCTACTCAATTTTGCTACTAATTGATAACTCATGTTTTGTTTTATATGAGATTAGCCTAAAAAATTTTTAGCAAGAAATATTTAAACTTAAAGTATCAGCACATATGCTAGACCACAAAATTCTCCCAAGCCAGCCAAGCATAGAAATGAATACAATACGGGAACCAGTAATACGGAGTGCAAGAGAAAATCATTAGCTTCAAAGATTGCAATATGAGCCTGGTAAAAATTGTTACTGAGACAAAAACTTAATACACTGATGTCCTCAAGGCCCAGTGGATATAGGCGTTGGTTGAACAACCCAAAGAGTTGTGAGTTCAATACTTGGCTACATGAACAAATAACTTAGAGAGTTTAGTTAAAAAGGGGATAACAACATAGCATCTGGAAGTGACATTGCACATGGAATGAGAATGATATAAAGGGTTCAGTTTGAAAATCTTAACACCTGAAGAAGGCTGAAGCGTACAACGGCAGAAATGTCGTAAACATGGCAATAAAGATGAGGACAACAATCCAAACAGTGTAAATACTATCTCATCTTAGAAGCATAGACAATAAATATTTAATCTGTTTAACATGTAGGGTTATTTTTAAAACAAAATTTCGGGGTTAATGGACTCGATATGATGATGGCTGTAATTCTGTAATTAAATATCAACAATTCAGAGATAATAAAATCAATCAAATAAATTAAATATCTGTTAATTGTTCTAATAGAGGACAAAATGTATGACACTGAAATTCGAAAGTCGCATTAGGAAAGCCAAAGATGCGTGAGTAAGTGAGTTTTGTTTAACGGCATATCAACACCTCTGTGGGTTATTTAATGCCAAAAAAGTAAGGTTTTAAGGTGTTTTTTTTTTGTTTTTTTTTTAGTGTTCAGTTATAGTGAGTAGGTTGATTTAGTCAGATTTTGATGAAATAATTTTTTTATTATTTTTATTTTAGAAAACCGAAGACCTCTTCCAGTTTTGTATTCAAAAATGTATTGCTGGTAATAATTTTTTCCTCCAAAAATGTATATTTTTCTATAAAAGTCTATTCTTATGTATATATTTCTGTAAAGGTCTATTTTTATACTTTTGACCCCAGTTTGGGGATAAACTATTTACCAATTGTTGGGATCCTAACAGGTGCTACCACTCCGGGTCAGGGTGAACCTGGGAACAACAGCAATTAAGAGGTGTTTCCATGCTGCTCACAACCTCCCAATTAGAGGCCTTGCTGCCGGATGCAGTTTACCGTCATGCCCAGGACCAGCCAAAGAAGCATTCCATATTAAAAGACAGAAACAAAGAAAAGTCTACTGAACTGTCACATGATACCTGTCCTCCTATATGCCAGTGAATGCTGGACAATCTTTTCAAAGATGAAGAAGCAGCAACAGAAATGTGGTTCTGCAAAAGGATGCTGATGGTACCATAGACTGAACATGTAAGAAGCGTCGAGGTTTTAGAAAAAATGGAAGCTAAAAGAAAACTTATACCTAACATAAAGAGACAGTTAAAATTTTTGGGGAAAATAATGAGGAAGGAGAGCTTGGAAAATCTGATACTCACAGGACAGATTGAGGGCAAAGGGGACAAAGAAAAAAAGCGGATAGCATACCTGATGATCTAAAGTAAATGGATGGCGGAACAGCTTTTAGGAGAAGTAACGAAAAGAAAAAATTGGTCAAGAGCTGCAATGGACAAGAAATTGTGGAGAGCCATGATCCCCTACATCATAAGGGATCACGGTATATAAAGAAGTGGATATTATTTTAGAGAAAATGGAAAGAAACTTATATTTAACATCAAGAAGAGACATTTGAAATTTCTGCGGCATATAGTGAGGATGAAGGGCTTGGAAAATCTGATACTCACATGACAAATTGAGAACAAAAATGACAGAGAAAAACAGCGGATAGCATACTTGATGTGGTTAAGTAAATGGATGGTTGAACAGGGTCTAGGAGAGATAACGAAAAGACAAAATATATTTAAGAACTTCAAAGGACAGACAATTGGAGAATCATGATCGCCTACGTCCTGAGAGAACACGGCTCATAATGAAGAATTATCTTACATTCTCCTTTGCAGATGTGTTAATATTAGGCGTCATTCGCAATATCTTTTTACATAAATAGCGAATAACGTGTAATCATTTACTTCTCTTAGTCTGGTTATTTACCCCGGTCTCCTCATTGAGACGAAAATAACCTAGCCCCGCAACCGTCAGTTGAGCTGGCATTCGTATGACTACTAGTCCCCACCTCTTTAGTGCAATGGCCGGGCACCTCACAATATTAATTTTCCTCGGTTGCATCTCTGTCCACGGACAGAGACGCAGTTGAGAGATGATAAACCCTACCCAGCAATGTGGCCTTTTTAATGAAAGACGACCCAACCAAAACAACGCTACCACATTCATTATATGTGAGATCTAATCCTGTACCAGCATTTTCAGGGAAATTAACAGCAGGGCCCTTACGAATATCTCTCTTGATTATTTTTTAATTTGTTTTTTTTTTTTTGTTTTAATGCGAAACGCGATTCTGTTCCAAGTTTTTCTTACCGTTCTGCACTGATGTCCTCCACGATGTTGCGGTATTACTCTTCGTTGGACTAAAATATGTAACAAAAAAAAACTTACACAATGGACTTCATTTTCGGTAGAGGTGAAAAGGGATGAAATAATTTCAACAGGTCACTAATTTCTCATGTGTGTGTGTGTGTGTTATATAACAATCAAAGGAGAGAAAATACTCCTTTTTCAAACGTTGAGAAAATACACTTTTACAATGTAAAAGAAAGAAGACCTTTAAAAAAGTTAGCTATAATGAATTATGCGTATGATACAAATGTGTATTCGAGGGTACGGCGACATCACGCTAAAACATTGCTACCCATAAGATCCCCGATGTTAAGTAAAATCAAGCCCAGTCAGTGGGTGACCGTTTGAAAATACCAGGTGCTGTAAGCTTGGATGCGTATGTGGTGTAATGGATAATGGCTCGGAATTGTTAATCGGAGAACCGAGTTCCAATTTCTGTTGGGTTCATTATATTCACTTACGCGCAAATACTATTGAGAAAGGCAAGGATCCACCTATTCTACCCCTTCCTAGCAATGGGTCTTCCTAGCAATGGAAGTTTGAAAATTGACCGTACTGTTTGTTGCCCCAACTGCTTTCGCCAACTTCTTTCGTAGTTTTCGTTGGATTTGTTGTTAATAGTTATTTCTTTTTCAAAGTTTTCTTTTAATATCTATTGCGTAATGTATTCTGTATGATATGAGCCCCGGGAAAGAAATGTAGCTGAAAATTCAAGATAGCGTCCTTTTTTCACTGCCTTTATATATAAAGACAGACCCTCTATGTAGATAGAGGTCGCAGGTTCGAATCCTGCCGAATGACACACATTTTCGTAATAAAAATTTATCGTAAATAATCAGGCAATAGATATAAATATATAATACTGTTTAATTAAAAAACAGAATATCTACTTAAATACGAGTATCGATAAAAATAATGCTCAAACAATTCATTATATATATATATATATATATATATATATATATATATATATATTAGTCTATCAATAAGATTGTAGCCTAATCATTGGCTCCAACCACGGCCTCCAGACGACTCCGGAATTTTTGGCAACTTTTCTGAACAGTCTCTTTGTTTCGGGATGTGCGCTGTGGTGCAGTGGATATCGACTCGGAACGGCAAATCGGGGAGCCGAGTTCGAATTCTAGTTAAATTCCTTGCCTTCCCTTACGCACAAATACCCTTGGGAAAGGTATTAATCCGTCTCTTCCCTCCAGTTATGGGTTAAATAATAAAACAAATTGGGTTCTAGAGCCTTGGTTGGCAACCCACTGCGGGTTAATCTTCTGCCCAGTCAGTCATGTCTCTTTCGAGACAAGATCGCCCAAGGCGTGTAGCACGTATGGCACTTAACTTACTGGCTCTTTGTTTCAGCTGGTCAATACTGGTATAATTCTTGCCTTCAGTTCATATTTGGTCTTACAAGGAGTTTTGCTTATCTCTTGCTCAACTGCGTCCTACACATAATAATCAAGGAGTTGCAGTCTGGGGAGTTAGGTGGTCGCAGAAATTGTCTGACAGTCATTACTGGGTTCTTCTATATCGCCTATGTAACCCCTGCGCAACAGTGGCAGTAAAACTGCCTTGCTTGGAGGTGAAATGATTAAAAAAAAGAAAAAAGTCGCAAGATGGTACTCAGAAAGAAAACGAATGACATATTCAGGATGCTGTAAATTCTTTTCCCTGCAATATCTTTATATTGTCATCTTTTAAAGTAAAACAAAATTGACAGGTATTTGTTACCTTTTATTTTTATTTTTTTGGTCATTTAAGTGCCATACGTGATACACATTTGGACGATCTCGTTTCGAAAGACTGGTTGCCTACCAAGGTTATAAGATCCAAGTCTGTCCTTCTATTTTACCCATAGCTGGAGGGAGAAGAGACGGATTAATACCTTTCTCAATGGTATTTGCGCGTAAGTGAATGCAACAAATTCAACTGGAATTCGAACCCTGCTTTCCGATTTACCACCCCGAGCCGATATCCATTACATCACAACATGACCTTTCTAAACACAAACAAGGAAACCCATTT